>QTSX02002586.1:0-18974 GCA_014839935.2 Entomophthora muscae | reverse complement strand
TTTATTATATACCAATCAGAGTATAATTGGCTGAAAGTTACCCTGGTTCTGGAAAAATACCTGTATTCTTATCACATTATTTATGACATAATGCCATCATTCAATCAAGACCCTTACTAAAAAGATCTTCACATTCTTAACCTATAAAAATGTGCCCTGGTACATTCCAGAATTACCCAATTCCTTCTGTTGGCATTTACTTTAATTCCTTGAAGCATTAAAGACTGCCAGTGCCAAAACTCTGTGGAATATACATATTCCTAGTCTAATCTTCCATTTTCCCACCTGGGTAACAGCCAATTAATCCTGAATACCTAGACACCATTGTCTTTAATTAGCAATTTCCGCAATAACTAATTTTTGCCATTAAAACTGAACAAAATGGTTTGAAACTTGAACCAGGTGCCACCACAGCAACAAGAAATGCTCCCAGGAGGCGCCCCAGCGCTTTAAAAAGATTGGTTGGTGCAGTGTTTCTTTAAAGCCTAATGAAATTTCCAACACAGCATTTTTAAATCAATATTGGAGAGCTAATTTTGATTAACCTTAACCAATATTATTGACACATTAAAGCCCCTTTTAACCCTATAATTAAATCCTCATTAATAATATTCATGGGTATAAATTAATTATTATTCCTGTTTAATTAACCAATTTCCAAGCCACTGAGTCTTTACTTGACACAGTCAAGTTCATTTTGGCCCTATTATTAAATCTTCATTAATCATATTCCAAGGTATCAATTATTCTACCCAGTTAATTAATCTATTTGAGAAATCCAATCTCTACTTGACACAGTCAAGTCAATTTCAATCTATCTATATTATTAACTTCTCATTAATTATATTCATGGGTAGTAATTAACCTTCCCAAATAATCAATTAGTTTAAGACATTTAGTTTCATAATATGAATCAGTCAGATTATTCATTTAGTCCCTCAATTAGTACAGCCTAATTGATTCATGGGTACTCATCACTATACTGGAAATTTTATTGAAGAGTAATTATATTGTATTGAATTTCAACCTATCAAATTCATCACAATTCAAACACTTTGTTTAACCACAGCCCAGCATGACTTTATTACAGTCACAGGGGCTGTATGGTTTGTGAAGGAAGCTCACTTGAAAAATTCCTAGCACCTGTGTTTGTTCTTTATATGCAATAAAGCATATTCCTCAAGCTGAGAGGAGTAGCTGTCTACCTGGGCTACATCCCAGAGCTAGCTAGTTGATGACTACTGTAAAGTTACACCCCCTTGGACTTCCACTTTAATCCTCATCAAATGCTTGGGGATTTGGATCAAAAATAAGCCTGGATATAATCCAAATATTAGCTAAAAATCCCAAGAAAATTCCTCACACTATTACTTGCAGAATCATTTCAATGATGCCCCCACTTAACCCAACCAAGAGATACATCTGGTTAAATATCATGTGCAAGAATTAGCCGGGGCAGTGTAATGCACATCCAAGAAAGCTTCTTAAATTTTAGATTCAGTTGGTTTGCTTTTTAATTTTGTTCATTCAAATATTTGTTTCAACTTTCTTGCCTTAAAAATTGCACACATAACTCATCTCATTGGTTGATTAGTCTTGGTTTATTTGACTCCTGCCCCAACCCCATCCCCCCTTAAATTAATAAAAAATTTGTAATATACTCTTGCTTTATTATTCTCTAATCTAATAAAGTTTGAAATTTGTCAGTAACCCTAGCCATTAAGTTTTTCTTGTTGCTCTAGGGTGCCAGTTAATTTCTCTCCCTTTTTTCTCCCTGGAATTGTTGGCAATAGCCTTTTTATTGCTTCTGAAACCATGGTTTTAATATTGATTGAGGGCAAGGTTTTGTTTTTCTTAATATGCCCCCAATTCTTACAGCTACTAGGAGGTGAAGGAAGTTGTTTCTTAATCAAAGCTACTCTAATACAATAGGCTCAGAGCCTTTTATCTTAGAGCAGTTAGCCTGGCAGCCCAATTTATGGTGGACTCTTCTAGATGTAATTCAGGTGACAATCCATATGGTGGCACTCTTGTTCTGGGACATCATTAAAGTTTAAAATAGTGATTATTATGAGATGTATGTTTGGATGCCTGTCACAAATGACAAACTCCTATTGACTTACTCATAGGAAAACCTCAACTACAGGATTTAAACCCCAATACCCCACAGACTGCCAGCCTGCAGGACCAGCCACCTGGCTGCCCACAGATTTTGGGCTTGAACCATAACAGGATTTTACTTTGGAGAATCTCCTTAGGCTTGATGAACATAAATGACTTACATTGAGACCTCCCATGCCAAAGGTTCCTGTTAACCCAACCAATGAGAGTGCAGGCCAAGCCATGAATCCTGAAATAACTTGGGCCACTGCGGCGGGGGAAGCAAAGAAACTTCCTATGGAATGCAGGCCACCCAAAGATGACAAATCCCACAACCCAAAAGGGAAATTTGAGCTTTCTAAGTATGAACCAGCCAATGAAATAACTCCTGCAATGGATACTGCCAAGGGCTGTAAAAATCTGGTAGATGGTAGCACCTGGCCCAAAGGAATTTGTAAAAGTTTTTTCATGGCAGATGGGTATACTTATACCCTGGGCTGCCAGGAAGTTACCCATTGCCATTCTTGCAATACTGTGCCATTAATCATTGGTTCAACCAGATCATCCCATATTTGATTTTAGTTCTATTTCATTTGAAGACCAACTCCTGCGGTTCTGTGCCTCCTATCTATTCATCTGAAGAAACCGCGGACCAGCCGCCCAAACTGTATTGTCCCCTAGGAGCTCTCTTTGGCCTGGTACATTTCACAGAATATCCCCCAAACTTGGCATATTCAGAGTTCATGCTAGAGGAAATCTTAATCCACAACCCAGAGGCTAGAACTAGAGAGACAGAGACTGTTTACAGAGAAGGGACTATATTCACCATACCTCCTCTTCTATTATGCAACAAGTACAACTACTTACCCGCCTATTGAGTTCTGATGACACCACCTCTCACCCTGAAGCCCAACTGCCAGCAGGAATCCATTACAGCCAGTGAGTCCACCTCAACCCAGATATTTGGACTGATGTATATCACTCTCACTGGCCTGATTGATTCAATGGTACCCGCAAGCAGACCCTGGGCCCTTCTGGGCAGATCAATATCTTACATTGTGAAGTTAGAACCAATATTATGGTGGGCCCTGCCTGCAGGACCCGCGTTCTGCCTGCCCGCAAGTTCCCAGGAACCCCCCACAGGCTGGCTCCCTGACAATGCCTATTGAATTTAACTAATTAATTGTGCAATATCTTCAGGTTCCATTCATTAATTAGTAATAGGGAATTTATTAATGCCAGGATATGATTTAGTTGCTGATCTATTACTCTTGCGGCCCACACACTCAATGTTTTTTGTTGAAACTATTCCTAGGAGCACTTAATTACTTGTCTGTGTTAATTGATTTAAACTGCTAATTATTTTAATATCCCAAAATCCTGACAAAGGCCTTAAAAACTGATACTATGTTTCTATTTTTGGCTATGGCCATATTGAGGGCTCTTCAATCAATTGATAGCATAAGGTTAATAATTTTTTCCTAAAAAAGGGGTAAAACACAGTATCTTAAAATACACTATCTCAAACTTTGCTATCTTAAAGCAATAGTAAATATCTTAGTTTGATTTAAAGAATTACAGCTAAGAAAATACTATCTCAAACAGTGTTTATGTTGAAGCCAAAAAACATAAAAATACTTTAAAAAATCATTGCTATACTAGAAAAGACTCATAATTTCAAATCTTTAATAAATATAAGGGTGCTATTATTAATAACAAAGCTGTGTAAAGCCCCAAAATTTAGCAATTAAAAAGTCTTTTTAATTTCAAAACAGCAGACTCAATCCATTAGCAAGGTTCCAAACAAGCAGGTTTGTGACCCGCAATCCAATTATCCAGCCACTTGAAGCCAGACTAGGAAGTCAACCCAAATTACCAAATCCAACAACATGAACAGATGATGATACTTTATGGTGGATACCTTGTTTTGGCGCTTGAATCATTACCAGGATCAAGCCACCCCATTCACCATCCAGCTGTGTGATCAACACAATCCTTTTCCTGTTATCCTTGATTCACATTGACTATATAATCACTATCTCTCAATAAAGATTATTATCTAGCTTCTAAATATTTTCCCCCTTGTAACTCTGCTAAAACAGCACAGTTACAACATTGGTAGCACATGTAAGTTCTCCATCCTACCTTATCTTGTAAAATTCTGCCTGTTGCCCGCACATGCTGCGTCCAACAAATCCTTGACAGAATTATGTCTGGCCTCCTGCCTGACTGGACCCTGTACACTCCTGGTGCCGAGATACCCAATGGCTTTGTCCTGTACCAGAACACAGTGATCCCACTACCCGCCCTCAATGCCATGTCTGCACAAGGGCTCTTTCAGGCTCCCTCTTCTATTCTGCAACCAACCAACAAAAACACCATGCCTGCCTACATATCCCAAAGACTGCAAAGCGCTGCCTTGGAACCTTTCTCTGGGGCCAACAACAACAATGCTGCCGCATGGATCCAGTCCGCCCAGAGCAAGCTGGCCCAGATGGAATGTCTGCAGCAATTTTAGATTGCAGAAATCCCCATCTGCCTGACCCATGACACTGGCACCTGGTGTGACAAGTGGTACAAAGAACACACCAACAAGAACTTGGATACCTTCAAGCAAGACTTCTTGGCAAGATTTGTGCTTAAGGATACGGCGCTCATGATCATATGCCAAGTAAAGAACCTAACCCAGACAGGCACTGTGAAGGAACTCACCCGCGCCTACAAAGAACTCCAACTTTGTGCACCATCTGAAATGGCCTTTGAAACCCCAGCCACACACCTCATGTACTACAACACTCTCAAGTTGCATGTGATGAGACACATGAGCCTGAACCAAGTGACCAGCCTACAAAGCATGTACCACAAAGTGGAGAAAGTGGAACAAACCTCCAACGCCCTTCATAAGGCACAAACAGGAAATCATGAGAGACCCAAGGATTCCCACACAGACAGGCGCTTCACTCAACCACCCCCTGGAAACAACAGGAATAACACCAACCATAAACCCACAAGCTCAAACAGACATGGGAATGGAAACAATAGCCAGTCAAACTGTACCCATTTCCATATCACTGCCACCCAAGGCAACCAGGATGAGGGAAAAGCCTGGGGAGAGCATTAAGCAAGCCAAGCTCTCCCTACACAACTTCCAACTTGCCCAATGATGACTATCAACCCAAAGACGTGGACCAATGCCCAATGATCCAAGTACCCTCAGATGACCCAGTACTGTACATCATTGCCAGACATCCCAATAAACTGATGTCCTATCCTTTTTGTTTTTGCAGTTACACAGGCTCTGCACTCCTGAATTTGGGTGCAGATCAAACCCTAGTCAACAGAAGCTTTGTAGATAAGTTCAAGCTAACCACATATCCTTCACAGATTAAAAACGTGGTCCTGGCTGATGAACACTACATTGCTGTGACAAGGGAAACCTCTCCCTTCTCTGTCATGATTGAGAACCTACACTCCACTATCCAAGGCCCTGTCATTGACTTCCCAAAGTTTGGCATTGTATTGGGGTTAGATTGGTTACAAAAGAACAATCCTCACGTAGACTGGATGAGCTCAGTGTTGACCATTAAGCGTGAAGGTGTCAACCACCAGATCTACCCTGACTCAGTGACCAACTCCTACGCAACCACATCTTTGTGCGCATCACAGAGACCCTGAAAAAAAGGAAAACCTGAAGGCAATTGACTGGGACTCCTTCCAGTACATATAATACACTTCAAAGATCACCAGGATACCTCCACACCTCAGGATTGTGAAGTTGTGACCCACCATCCAGAAATCTTCAAGGAAGCACTACCTGGGCTGCCCCCTGAGAAACACATCCAACACTCCATCCAACTCAAAGGGGCTGTCCCCAAAGCAAACCCTATCTACAGGCTGACCCCAGACAAAGATGATGCCCTACGCGCCTATCTCAAGGAGGCATTAGAAAAAAGACTTATCCACCCCCTCACAGTCTCCTTTTGGGGGCTGCCGTTTTCTTTGTGGCCAAGAAGGACAGTACCTTACATCAGGTCACAGACTACCAAGCCCTAAAAAAAGTTACCATCAAGAATTGTTATCTGTTACCACTGATTGACAATCTCTTTGACGCCTTAGGAGGAGCCACAGTCTTCTCCAAGATTGATCCAAACACAGGCTACAACCAGATTTGTATTAAGGAGGAAGACATCCCCAAAACAGCCTTCTGCACTAAATACGCTCATACAAATGTGTGGTGCTCAACTTTGGCATGACAAAAGCCCCTTCCACCTTTTTAATCTTCATGAACAAAGTGTTTGCACCATACATAGGCAAGCATGCCTTAGTCTATCTGGACAATATTATTGTCTACAGCCCCTTGGTAGAACAGCATCAAAAAGACCTGGAGGAAGACTTTGTGACCCTGACACAACACAAACTGTTGGCCAAGCCCTCCAAATGTCAGTTCTTCTGAGAGCAACTACCCTTCTTGGGACACATAGTCTCAAAAGACGGCATCAAACCTGACAGTCAGAAGATACAAGCCATCTGCAAAATGCCATCTCCCAAGGACAAATCAGAACTCCACACTTTCTTGGGAATGGTGGCCTATGTATGCTGCTTCTACCTGACTATGGCATTTTGACTGTCCCCTTATCCACCATAACAGGCACCAAATCCAAGTTTGTGTGGACCCCCTAACATGACCTCTGTTTTAGATGCCTCAAGGAGAAGCTCACAACAGCTCTCATCCCGCAATACCCCAAACATGACAGGGAATATCAAATGAAAACCAACGCCTCAGATGCATTCATCAGGGGAGTCCTACAAATCAAAAATAGTGATGGTGACTTCCTGCCTGTAGCCTATTAATCACGAAAGTTGACAGATGGCAAGTGTCAATACCCTATCCACAACAAGGAACTATTGGCCATCATATACTGTCTAGTCAAATGGCGTTGTCATCTGGAATGACAGTAAGAATTCACAGCATTAACCAACCACAAGTTGCTCATATATTTCAAAACCCAAGCAAATCTATCTTGCTGCCAAGCCAGCTGGGTGGAGCTCTTGGAGAGACGCAATATGCTCATACATTACAAACCTGGTCCCAAGATTGCCATGGCAGACGCCCTCTCACACCTATATGTCCGTGCCACAAGAGGGGGAAATGGGCTCAACCCAGACTGGCCTCTCTTGATACTACAAACAAAGGACAAGGGTTTCCCCCTGGTACAACCAATATAACAAAGGAAACAGTTATAAAAAACACCTATTTGCTGATATGTATGGGACCCTGCACAGAAAAATGTCCAACGGTACTACCATCACTTATATCCCAACACACCAGCAAGTAGACACCATCCTACGCTATCACAAAGACCTTTAACACACCAGGAGTTGAAACCTATATGAATTTCTTAAGCACAAGGCCTGGTGACTAACCTTATATTGTGACGTTCAGGAAGTCCTAGACCAATGTGAGGTATGCAAAAAGTTTGCCAAAAGCAAAACCCCTCCAAAGTCAGTACTACCCACACACACACAACTACCCTTCAAGGTATGGGCCCTTGATGTTGTTGGCCCCATGCCAGGGAAACACAATGATAAGAAATACATCATCACTTCCATAGACTTTACTACAAGATGGCCAGTAGCCCAAGCAGTAAGGGCGCACACTGGCAATGACATACAACAATTTATTGAAAAAGAGATAATCAGCAAGTTTGGAAAGCCACAACTCCTGATAACCAATGGAGGAAAAGAATTGACCTCCAAAAACACCAACATATACCTTGCTAAAAATGGGGTCAAACACACTGTGACAACACCATACCACTAATAGGCCAATGGACATGTAGAGCGGCTAAATGGCAGCCTTGTGCAAGCCTTGGCCAAGCTCACTGACGGGATACCTGAAGACTGGTTTAAGCAGCTATTGACTGCACTACCTGTGTGCCAAACCCAAGTGAACAGATCCAACAGAAAGAGCTCTTTTGAGGCAGCATACAGCACACAGCCCAATATTGTTCAAGCACTATCAGGACCCAAGCTGGAAATCCCAAGTGAAGCCCCCCTGCGCTCAGAACCTCAAGTTATAGAGGCCAACAGCAAAAAAACAGAGAAAGAAAGTGAGCGTCTACAAAAAACCTTTGTCCCCATCTGAGATAGACATGAAGTTGGGGACAAAGTTTGGGTCATGAACGTTGATAAAAGCAAACTACAACCCAAGAAAATAGGCCCAGCAATCATTCTAAAGGTAAACAAAAATAACACTTACCTTGTAAAAGGTCTCAGGAAGCACAAACAAGACAAAAACCTACACCATGATTGCCTGAGACCCTGCAAAGCAAGACAAAAACAATGCAAAACCGCCCTGCCCGCCATAGATCAACAGTTAGTCCAGTATGGCGCCCAGCTCCTGACAACCTTCTGACAACCTACCTCCAGAGGAGGCCAACCTTCAGTTGGGGGGAGGGGTCAAAACAGCAGGCTTGGCCTGCCAGCAAGGTTCCAAACAAGTGGGTTTGTGACCCGCAATCTAATTACCTGGCCACTCAAAGCCAGACTAGGAAGTCAACTCAAATTACTAAATCCAACAATGTGAAAAGATGATGATTCTTTATGATGGATACCTTGTTTTAGCGCTTGAATCATTACCAGGATCAAGCTAACCCCTTCATCATCCAGCCGTGTGATCAACACAATCATGTTCCTGTTATCCTTGATTCACATTGACTATATAATCACTATCTCTCAATAAAAATTATGATCTAGCTTCTAAATATTTTCCCCCTTGTAACTCTTTTAAAACAGCACAGTTATAAAATCAATATAAATTATTTATTATATATAATTTATATTATACATATATAAAACTAAATACTAAATAAAATCCAAAAATAATAAAAATAAAAGAAAATAAGAGAGAAAAATAATGTTTTATTGAGAAGGGGCTCAAATATTGATTGAAAGAGCAACAGAGAAGGCTTTGAGATACTCAAGACTTTTACCCTTAGGATATTAGACAAGGATCACCTTGTAGATATTTTTATAACTTCTCACTCCCTTGGTTTTTTTAGGGGGTTCATTGTAATAATTCACATAGAGCGCAGTTTTGCAGGCAAGGGAATATGTTAGACACAATAAAGAGTGTTTTAATCCTAAAGAGGTAAGGCTTTTTGCTTTATAGTTTGTACTTTATGCCTTGAGATGTCAGTAGGATAGCCCTCTATTAGTGTCTAATAAGGGTAAAGAGAGTACCCAGGGATGATTATTTTAAGACAATTTAATCATCCCCAGACCAGCTGGGGTGATAATAAAGCTTGGTTTCCCTTAAAAGAAGAGAATGCTGAGTCAGCATAGCCCATATAGAAAGCCAACTGGGGGATAATAAATTTGATGACCCCTGGGATGAGGGAATGATAAATCAAGCACTGAAAGTCTGATACCAGATGGATGAAGAATTCAGCTATTTCACTCTTGCCTTGATAAAAAAGAGTAGAAGAGTTTGCATGTTTATGTCTTTGGGTTGTTTTAAGAAAGAGCCCTTCTATCACTGTTCAAGAATTTAGTACCTGGAAATACCTACAAGGTGGCTGTCAAGCAAAACAGCTACAAGAAATCAAGGGATCAGAGCAATGCCCACGAACTGGAGTTGATCACTTTAAAAATTCCTAAGCTAAATACTTGGGAGCAAAGAAGAGAGAGAAATTGGAAGGATGAGAGTGAATGCTTACCTCTGAAAGCCTCAGTGAAAAACACATATGTTGGTTAAGATAAAAATAGGCCCAGATGGAAGACATCTGTAGTAGCTAGTAGAGAGAAGCCTAGACTCAAGAATTTGTAGTGATTATAGGAAGTTCCAAGATAGAGAACATCTTTAGTGGATAGCAAAGGAAAGAAGATTAGAAGGAATATGTGTGAGCATGTTAAAGTGGCTAGATGAGAAGGGGAAAATGTTTTTGAAGAAAGAAGATTTAAAGAAAAAAGTTAAAGAAAAACAAGATATATAGGTTTAAAAAGAAAGAGATGTAAGATAAATAAAAGAAAGAGATAACACAATTAAAAATAAAAGTTCAGGGCCCAAAATGAGCCTGTCAAAGCATTATATTATATTAGATCCAAGGAGTGGAAATATGCAATAATGCAATTTCCCAATTGGGATATCAAATAAGGTTCTAGTAATTGATGCCGCTATTCCCCAAAAATTATAATCAATGTCATGGAAACACCTGCACCAGGAGGCACCCAGACACACAATTCTACCTGTTATAAACAAGTCTAATTGGTTAAACCCTTCAGAAGTTGGGGGTTTGGCCCCAAAAAGTCACCAAAGGACCACAAGGTTTGAGTCAAGCGCCAGGGCCTAAAAGTAATCTGCTGCCTTTCCCAAGAAATCAACCAGATGACACCAATGTCAGGAAACCTGCAGAAGCTGACCAACTGGCTAATAAGAAGTTTCTGCCACTGTCAGGATTGACTGTTCTTTTTCCCTTGAAACCTGGACCCAAGAGCAGGATTTGAACCCTGACCCTAAAGCCCCACAGGCTGCCAGCCCTGAGGACTGAGAGGCCACCCACCTGCGTTTTCTTGGGGTCAAGCCCCTGAAAACTGAGGCCAAGAGTAATTATCCTAAGGGAAAGCCAGCCAAACCCAAGTAATCATTGACCCAAATGAAGGTATGATCAAGGAGCCTAACGCAGGCAAAGAAATTCCTAACATTAGTGTCATGAATGACATTTTAATAATTGGATTGAAAACCTGGGAATCAAACCCCAGGTCTCATAAAAAGCCATGTTATGACCAGGGTAGACAGGAGCCAGCCAGACTGCCAGTTGGGCAAAGCCCTGGACTGCCAGAGATATCTTGCCTCAACCAGGAGGAACAGAAACCTGCCAAACTGCCCAGTGTCAAGACTGGAGGTTTGAAATCAACATTAGAAACCCCAGAATCAAACCCCAACCCTCCAAAGGCTACTCAAGTCACCCAGGATGGACAGGAACCCGCCAACTCACTGAGTTGCAAACCCAAGTTGTTGAGTTACTCTGAGATCTGCCAGGACAAATCCCCAAATGGTCACCATATTGCTGCCAACCTTGTGCCACCAAAGATCCAGACCTATGCAGAGGTTGTAGCTTGCTTAAAGGAGGTTACAACAAGGCCTCCTGTCAGTCCTGCCAATGATCACTAGCTAATGCCAGCCTCCAGTCCAGAATAGTTAATACAATTTGACTGCTCAGGTTATGTGGTGAACAGTAGCGGCAGAACAAAGCATCACCACTTCTGTTCATCAGAGCAAGCACAACTAGGATCTGCTGCCTGCAAAACCAGAAGCCAAGGACCAAGCCCTGCCAGTGAGCTGTCCCCAGACCTGAAGTCCACCAAATTCAAAGAAGCAGAAAAACCTGGTATAAGAACCCCAGCAGTATGGGGATGACCCCATTGTCATTTTTGATAATAAAGTTTTATGAACCTTTGGTTTGAACAAATTCTACCTTATCTAGTCTTAGTGATATTTTACCTCAACTCTGTCCAAGCAGACAATCAGGCAACCACCCTCTCCAGAGATCAACCTGCTGACCCGCATCAGGCACTATACTGTCCCCCTGGAGTCCCCTTTGGACCTGTGCATTTTACCAAATACATTCCCAACCCCGCCTAATTGGAGTACAACCTAGAGACCATCCTCATTGCTAACCCCTTGGAAAGAACTAGAGAGACTGAATAAATAGGACACAAAGGAAAGGGATTAAGGTGCTGCCCTTATTGTTTAAAGAAAAATACAATTATCTACCAATATACTTTGTCCCCATGAATCCGCCTTTAACCCCGTGGCCCAACTGCCCAATGGACCCCACTGCTGCCAAAACCATGTCCACTCAACTGTTTAGAGTATTCTACGTTACTTTGATGGGAATGGTTGACACTATGGTGCCCAACTCTGGGCCCTGGTCTTTGTTTGGGCAATCTGTATCCTATATTATTAAGTTAGCACCCATCCTATGGTGAGCATTACTCACTGGCCTGGCAATACCCCATCCAGAGTCACCTAATGCCTCCACCTATGCCTGGCTTTCTGAAAATTAGCTTCATGAGCTTGAAGTCTACACTAATGACTAATCAAGAGCCATTGCCAGAAGAAGGCACAGGCCTGTGGCCTGGCCCATGACTGCAAACCTAGAGCAAGAGAACTAAGTTGCCAATTTGATATTTCTGATCAATGAAAGAACTCCCAGCCCAGGTACCATTTTTCTGCCTTTGAACCCAAGCACCCAGATCTCCCAGACCCTTATTTTCCAATGCCCCAAAGAGCCCCCCAAAGAAAATATTAAGTTTGGATAGGGGGTACTATATAAACCTAAGGACCCACACTCTGAACTTATTGCCATTTTTGAATAAAGGCTATGTTATTTTGGCTTACAGAGATGCTGCCTTATTCTGTCTTTGCCATCTATCAAATAAGTACAAGACCATCCGGCCCTCCTTCCCCTATGCCTGCAAATTTCTGCCCTCCAGGTGTTTCCTTTGGTCCCGTTCACTTCACAGAGTACCCTCTAAAACCCAAGTATAAGGAATACACCCCAGAAAGGATCCTTGAACTAGATTCCTTGGCCTGCATAAAATCAGCAGTCAGATACAACGTCAAGGGCCTTGGATTATATCATCACCAAAATTATTTATAGGCAAGTTCAACTACCTGCCTGCCTATAAACTTGATATGGAACTGCCCGTGACCCCCAAGCCAATGCCCGCCTCCTCACCCAACCTCCCAATCAACTACTCTAGCAAGCTGTTTGGGATTGTGTATATCCCTCTTGCAGGGATAATTAACACTATAATCCCAGCTGCTGGCCTGTGGTCCTGGGTTTAGAAGTCCTTCTCCTACATATTTAAGTTAGCTCCTTGCTTATGATGGGCTCTGCCCGCAAAAAACCTGACCCACACAATCCCTGAAAATGACAGGCCAGCTGCCCAAGCTTGGATCCCCTGACAGCCACGCCATAAACTGATCCCCCAAAAGCATATAGCTGGGGAGTTAGAGATCCCCTCTCTTTTGAAATATCTATATAAGTGTCAGTTAGTTGATGCAATCTGAGCATTTGATCTTTGCAGGAGTCTATTATATCATTGCAAATCTTATACTGTTAGTACTTTCAAACAGAGAGCACTTGTTGCTTCAAAACCAGCACTGGGAGACTGAGCAGCTTATTGATACTCCATTCAAACCAATTTTTGCCCCTGTCTCTCCCTCTAAAGCACTGGACCAGGAAATAGTCCCTGCTTCTGTTCCCCTTCTCCTTTAGAGGTATTGTCTAACTCCACCAACTTGCTCCTCAAGCCAGCTCATGAGCGCCGCCACAGGAGAACTCCCCTTTCTACCATCAATCCATCTTATGATTGCAGAAATATTAGGTTTGCCTACATCACCATGCTGAGGATTGCTGAAAAAGTGATTCTCCACATGGGAGCTTGGCACCCCTGGGCCATAGCTGCCAGGTGTGTGATGAGAATGGCACCCAGCATTTGCTGATCCTTCCTGGATTGACCCTTCCCCTTGACTTTATGACCCCCTGAAAGCAGTCTGGTGCATGACAATCATGTTTTGAATGCAATGGTGGAGCCTTACTGAAACTCTGGAGTGCCAATAAGCAAATAATGGAAATCAAACACCAAAAACGTTTAATAGCAACAAAATCCACACCATTTTTTTTTCAAACACTTGGCTTCAAGTGGAGGCATTGGGAAAGTACAACCAAAGAGGATCAAGGCGGAGTTGGGGAAGGCCAAATTATGAGTTAAAAAGGCCAGATCTTGAAAATGGATGCTTTTGCAAGCTGGCTCTTTTGTTCTCTCAATTTTGGGCTCAGGGCCGCGCCAAGCAGCGCAGAGGCTGTAAAATTAACACCCTGTGTCAGGAACCAACCCTGAGCTGCCAGATTGCTAGCGTCTTGGGACTGGCGGGTTGCAGACTGGGTGAGCAGAGCCCACCAGAGGAAGCTCAGTGGCAGATGCAGGAATTGGTTTGGGGATGACGGGCTGTTCCATGTCTAATTAGCAGGCAGGGAGGGAGGGAGTTGTATTTATCTCTGAACAGGCAGGGCTCAGTAATGTTCCAAGGGCCCTTCCTGTTGCATCTGGTAAACACTTTAGATCAGGCCAAGAGATTCTGTGCTAATACCTTGTCAGAAATGTAATCCTAATATTCAGGCTTCAAGGGGTATTCCGTAAAATGGACGGGACCAAAAGCGGCACCTGGCAGGCAGTAAGTAGCTAGCAGGGTGTCAGGAGGATCAGAAATGTTTTGAGTTAACTGGCCAATGACTAGGATAAAATATGGTGTCAAAACAGCAGGTTCAAACCACCAGCAAGGTTCCAAGTAAACAGGGTTGTGACCCGCAATCTGATTATCCAGTCACTTGAAGCCAAACTAGGAAGTTGACTTGAATTTCCAAATTCAACAACATGAACAAATGATGATCCCTTACAGTAGATACCTTGTTTTGGCGCTTGACCCATTGCCAGGATCAGGTCACCCCATCACCATCCCACCACTTGATCAAGACTGTTATGTTCATGTTATCCACAATTCATAATAACTATATAATATGTATCTATCAATAAAGATTATTATCTAGTTTCTAAATATTTTCCCCCTTACAACTCTGCTAGAACAGCACAGCTACAACAATGGCAATAATTGGGAAAGCCAATATCTCAACCTTTATTTTAAAAATGACAATGTGGGTTGACCTTAGCGCAGCAGGTACTTATACTGTGCTGCCAGGCCTCATTTTCTGATTGGGTTTCTTGAGCTCAGGTGGGTTGGTGTCAGGGGGTCTTAGATGAAGGGGTGGTATTTGGCACAGACAGTTTGCCATTGGACAGCTCTGGATAATAAGACTTTGAATCCTTCTGTTTGGAAACTCAGAAATTGGTATTGGACATGTATTTGGGTTCAGCGCCACTTTCTGGGCTTTGGGGGAGTTTGAAACAACTCTCATTGAGGGACTTGTGCATTTTTCTAAGCACATCACTGGTGTCAAGTATTGGCACCTTGGGAATACTCCTAGCATCTAGCGCTGGCAGTTTGTTTGAAAAACCCTGTGGTGTAGTTGAGGATTTGGATCTCAGCAGTTTGGCATTGACTTTATTGACAGGTGGATTATCAATTAGTTGCGGGCTACCAAGTCCCCATCTTTGGAACTGGAGGTGAACAAAGGGTTTTGTTCAGGGTTCAACCACAGCTCCATACTTTGGGGGTTGGGTACAATAAAGTTTTCATTCCTGACACTGAACCTTACAAGCAGCCATATGGCATATAGGGCAACTGTGGTAAGTTTGACTCCCTGGTGCTCAACACTATAGTAAAGTGAGAATTCAGCTTTTTCCCTGATTGACAACAGGAAATTGACACTTTTTTAATTAACAGATCTTGATGTACTGAAAACTTTCATTATAAAAAATTAAGTCTTATAGCTATGGTATACTAAAGTGACTCCAGAGAGCTCAAAAATGCAATAAAAGTGTATTTTAACTAATAAGAATAGGGAGAAATAAGCAACTATTTCTCATTTTACTATGTAATTTACACTCTTTATTATAAAAATATTTTTGATTACCATAAAAATTAAAATTCCAGTCAGCCAAAAATAAACATAGACATAACAATAAAAGTTATGCAAAATATGAAGAAATATTGATGTTTTTTTGATATAGTTTATAAAAGTATAAATGTGAATATATTATGTTTTACTAGTAAATTAACAAAAAAAGATATTTTAATCACTTTCAACAATAACTATTCATCTCAAATTTACTATACATACACGAAATAATCAGTACTATCTAATTAGATAAAAAATAGAAAAATTTAAATTAAAACCTAATTGATCAAAACTAAAAAAGTAAAAATTAAAGCTAGAAAGTTAAAGCCATAGAAGCAAGCAAGTTTACTTGTCATCCTTCTCCCCCCTTTTCATTTTAGCCCCTTCCAGGAGGGCAGTGGTGATAATCTTAAGCTGCTGCTTAAGCTCAGAGGCCTTGTATTTTTGCTTATCTGCACCCTGAATGGCCTTGGTGAAGAGGGTGGAGCGGGTTGTAGGCTTGGTGGGGGACGCAGTTTGCCAAGTCACACAGCTTGGAGATGGTTTTCTCCTGCTTGTGCTGCAGGAGGAAGAAGAACTTATTGAGCTTTGAGTGAAGCCCAAAGTTAGCCTTTAGATGCTTGTTATAAGCCTCTAGCTCCAAAGTAGTCTTGAGCTCCCTGTTGACGGCCGACCTGTAAACATTCCAACTAGTTTTTGGCGCAGGGCTATTCCTTGCCTCTGCGTGACAACCTTCCCAATCCAATGGGGCTCAAAGTACTTGAGTAAAGTCTTGAACTCTGGATGCTTAGCTATGTAATGATCCTTTGAGAGAACCTCAAACCTCTGCGCAGTGTGCTCAGGCTTTAAAAAAGCCAAGGCACTAAATTGTGCCAGCACAAATTTGCAGGTGTTTGAAGTATTCCTCTGGCCCAGCCTGCTAAGCTCAGCATGGGCCTGAACATTTCAAGCAACTGCTTGGAAGAAGTGAAAGTGGCACCCCTGCACCTCTCTGCTTAACAGCTGCTCAAATGAATTGAACTGAGCAGGCTCAAAGTCCATGATGCAAATGTGAGGCCCCAGAGCTCTCAGCCTTACCTTTTTCTCCAAGTCCAGGGTGGCCTGGTCCTTGTCAGCGGCAGGAGGGTTGGCACAGGTGTGAGGAGGGGGTCTTCTTGGCATCATTTTTGTTGTTGTCAGGAAGGAGGGAAAGTTCTTGGCGGAGGATGGTAAAAGCACAGGTATAGATGGCCTCAGTGGCCCCAGGGAGAAGGAAGAATGTAATTGAAATCACCCGGATGTCAATCTGAGCATGGATCATCCAGAGCTGTTTGAACATCTGGGGGAAAGTGGCAAAGGTACCATCAAATAGCCAGGTTGAAGCCCTTTTTAACTCCTTCAGGTTCTGCTGTGTGCCGTAGCAGATCATGCGGTCTTTGGTGGCAGGCCCATTGTCATGGAGGAGGAAGTGCTCCCCACTTGGAAGCTGCTTGAGCTTGTGGGTGAGCGTAAGCTCAGAGAGGACATTGGAAGCCTTGGGAGGAGGGGGATTGGCAGAATTTATCTTATTGCTGATGAACTTAAAAATTTGCTCCTGGGTGGGCACCAACTTAAGATTTTTGGGCTGCAGGTGTTGAAGTGCCTTGATGACCAGATCTGAAGCGCAGAGGTTGGCAGAGGTGGGGATTACTTAGACAAGGTACCACTTCAGCATACAAGTGATCAGATGATTGGGGGCTCACAGGTGTGCTCCCCCTTCTCAGCAGTAACCTGCTCCCAACCCTTGGTGTTCAGCTGGGGCCCGCAAGTCTTATCCTCACATACAAAGTGCTTGCTTTTGGTTTGTTGTTTTTGATTATTATAATTGAAAATGTAATTATCTGCAACGTAACCAGGACTGCCTTTTACAGACATGATTGGGAAGTAACAGGGGGAAGCGCTTGGGGACTTTGAACTCTCTGTCCACATTGCAGATATTGTGGATGGCCAGTGGATCCCAAGCCATATGGTCAGAAGCTTTGAACTTCTTGGAATATTCCTCAGGCTCATCCTGGGGTCAGATGAGAAAGGGGGGGAAGAGCCATCAGGAGGGGGAGGGGAAGGGTTCTTTGAGGCCTGCTTGGATGCCTCCTTTTTCTTGCCAGAAGAAGAGGTGGGCTCCTTAGCAGCCTTTGGCTTCTTGGTAAAGCACTCCTTAGTGGGCTTGGAGTTGGCCTTTGACTTGTAAAATAAGTTATCAGTGAGAGGGTCATCACTTTTATTTGAGGACTTGGGGGGAAGTTGAAGATGAGGGTGGAGGGGGGAGGAGTGGGAGGATTTGGAGTAGGAGGAGATGGGTTGGGGGGAGATGGAGTTAAGAGACTCCCCTTTGCAGGCTTCTTGATACGCTTGGGGATGGTGGCTGGTTCCTTGGAGCCCTTGGAGGCTTGGCGCTTGGTAGGCTTGTTAGATTTGGGTAATCTTGGCTAAAGAGAAAGTTTAGTTTTGTAAATAAAACAGTATGAAAGATATAAAACACAAAGAGGCAAAGCAAAACAAAATTTAGGTAAAAAGTATGCAAATAAAGTTTTATTTATCAAGAAAAAAACATAACAAAGTAAATAAAAGCAAAATAGAAACTCAAAGTATAGATGTAAAGGGTAAAACATAGAAAATAAGTGAATGTATGATGAAGCATCAAAGATGTTAGGTTAAACATAACATCTTAGTGCTAAATCAATGTAAAAGTATAATTAAAAATCAAAAAAGTATATAAAAGTTATATGAAGAGTAGAAGGAAGAGTAGTAGACTATAATTGCAAAAAAATTATTATGTGGAATTCTTTTTATTGGGAGTTGAAAATTCAAAACATAGTAAAGTGTCAAGTTTGGCACTGTCAATCAGCTGGGTAAAGCTGAATTACCGCTGTTGAGTATGCCAGAGTTGAGCAGAAAAATCAAATTTACTATGTTTTTTTACATATAAAACTTGCTTAAATTTAAAGCGGGTTTGAAAGTTAACCCAAAAGCAAGGCAGTTTCATATGCTCAAAAATAAAAAATACAACATAAGTTAAAAAAGTAAATGAGTAGGAATGTGTTTATTAATGATAATAATATGCTGTGAGGAGCTGGGAGTGAATTATTTACCACATTGTTGGTTAAAACGTTGTCAAGGGTCTGGATGAACAAGCATTCTGGCTGCTGCCAACCTACTTAACATCCAGCCATCATCCAATTTGGTCCCCTTCCAATATACCGTTTGACATACTGAGAATGGTAACCAAGCAATATCACCTGACTGTCCAAGTATCCAGTGGCTCAAACCCAT
>QTSX02002585.1:0-19108 GCA_014839935.2 Entomophthora muscae | reverse complement strand
CTGAACTAGTTGTTGTTCTTTGGCAAGCAGGGCAGTTTTGCATTGTTTTTGTCTTGCTTTGCAGGGTCTCAGGAAATTGTGGTGGAGGATTTTGTCTTGTTTGTGCTTCCCAAGTCCTTGCACAAAGTAAGTGTTATTTTCATTTACCTTTAGGATTATTGATGGGCCTACTTTCTTGGGTTATAGTTTGCTTTTATCAACGCTCATGACCCAAACTTTGTCCCCAACTTCATGTCTATCTTGGATGGGGACAAAAAAATTTGCGGACATTCATTTTCCTTTTCTGTTTGCTTACTATGAGCCTCTATAACTTGAGGGTCTGAGTGAGGGGAGACTTTGCTTGGAATTCCAG
This sequence comes from Entomophthora muscae, assembly GCA_014839935.2. Classification (NCBI taxonomy): domain Eukaryota; kingdom Fungi; phylum Entomophthoromycota; class Entomophthoromycetes; order Entomophthorales; family Entomophthoraceae; genus Entomophthora; species Entomophthora muscae. The sequence goes on along the minus strand of QTSX02002585.1, from coordinate 18,756 downwards.
TTTGGGTCCTGTCAATGCTTATATGATATTTAGCTGTGTGCCGTATACCAGCTCAAAAGGGCTTTTCTGTTGGATTTGTTCACCCAGGTTCAGCACACAAGTAGCGCAGTTGAGGAGTGTTTATACCAGTCTTCATGTCTGGGGCAGTGAGCTTGGCCAAGGCTTGCACAAGGCCGTCATTTAGCCGCTCTACATGTCCACGGCTTGAGGGTAGTATGGTGTTGTCATGGTATGTTTGACCTGATTTTCAGTGAGATATAAGCATTGGTGTTTTCTAGAGTGTCAATTCATTCCTTCTGTCAGCTATCAGGAGCTCTGGCTTTCCAAACTTGCTGATTATTTCTCTTCCCTATGAACCGCCGTACATCATTGCCAGTGTGCACCTTTCTTACTTCTTGGGCTACTGGCCAATGTAAAGCAAAGTCTATGGCGGTGATAATGTATTTTTTATCACGTTTCCCCAGCATGGGCCAACAGTGTCGTCAAGGGCCCATACCTTGAAGGGTTGTTGTGGGCAGATGGGTAGTAATAATTCAACAGAGGGCTTTGCTTTGAGAAAATTTCTTACAGCTTTACATTGGTCTAGGACTTCTTGAACTTCACAATATGGGTTGGCCACCAGGCTTTGTGTTTAAGGAATTGATTAGGTTGAAGCACTTGGTGTGTCCTAGGTCTCTATGATATTGTAGGATGGTGTCCACTCACCATGGGAAGAGATGTATGGGATGGTTGTTCCGTCAGAACATTTTTCTCCTGTGCAAGGTCCCATACATATCAGCAAATAAGTGTTTGTTTTTGACCAAATGTTTCCCTTTGTTATGTGGCTGTGCCAGAGGGGGAAGCCCTTCATCTTTTGTCTGTAGTTTTTAGAGGGGGCCAATAGGGGGTTTGAGCCCATTTTCTCCCATTGTGGCTCTGATATACAGGTGCAACAGGGCGTCTGCCGTGGCAAATTTCTGGACCCGGTTTGTACTGTATGAGCATGTTGAAGCTCTTCAATAGTTCCATCCAGCGGGCTTGATGGCAAGACAAATTCGCTTGAGTTTTGAAATATTAGAGTGAATTGGGTCGCCAATCGTGGAAATTCTTCCTGTTGTTCTAGATATCTTCACTCTTCAACTAGCAGTGCATGATGACGCAGCTCTTTGTTATGAGTAGGATATCTAATATTGCCTTCTGACAACTTTTTTTTGATTCATAGGCTACAGGCAGGGCGTTACCATCATTATTTTTATTGATTTAGTACTCCCCCAAGACTGCATCTGAGGCGTTGGTTTTCATTTGGTATTCCCCATCACGTTTGGGATACTGCAGGATAGGAGCTGTTGTGAGCTTCTCCTTGAGACATCTAAAACAGAGGTCACGTTGGGGGGGTCCACACAAACTTGGATTTGGTGCCAGTTATGGAAAATAAGGTGGCAGTCAAGACGCCACAGTCAGGTATAAAGCAGCGTACATGGGCCACCATCCCCAAGAAGGTGCGGAGTTCCAACTTATCCTTGGGTGGTGGCATCATGCAGATGGCCTTTATCTTTGACTTTTGGGTTTGATGCTGTCTTTTGAGACTATGTGTTCCAGGAAAGGAAGTTTCTTGGGGAAGAACTGGCACTTGGAGGGCTTGGTCAGGAGTTTGTGTTGTGCCAGGGTAGCAAAGACTGCCTCTAGGTCTTTGTGGTGCTGTTCCACTGAGGGGCTGTAGATGATGATGTTGTCTAGGTAGACTAAGGCATGCTTGCCTCATGTGTGGGGGAAACACCTTGTTCATGAAGGTCAAAAAGGTGGAGGGGACTTTTGTCATGCCAAAGTTGAGTACCACTCACTTGTATGAGCAGTATTTAGTGTGGAAGGCTGTTTTGGGAATGTCTTCCCTCCTTAATACGGATCTGATTGTAACCTGTGGTTAGGTCAATCTTGGAGAAGACAGTGAATCCACCCAAGGCATCAAAGAGGTTTTAAATAAGTGGTAGTGGGTAACAATTCTTGATGGTAAATTTGTTTAGGGCTCGGTAGTCTGTGACTAGACACAGGGTACCATCCTTCTTGGCCACAAAAAATACAGTGGCCCCAAAGGGAGATTTTGAGGGACAGATAAGTCCTTTCTCCAAGGCTTCCTTGAGGTAAGCATATAGAGTGCTGTCTTTGTTTGGGGTCAGCCTGTATATGATACATGCTTTGGGTACAGCTCCTTTGAGCTGGATGGAATGTTGGATGTGTTTCTCTGGGGGCAACCCAGGTAGAGCTTCCTTGAAGATTTCTGGATGGCAGACCACAATTTTGCAATCCTGAGGTGTGGAGGTATCCTGGTGATCTTTGAAATGTATGATCTTGTACTGGAAGGAGTCCCAGTTGATATACTTCAGATTTTCCTTTTTTTCCAGGGTCTCTGTAATGCGCACAAAGATGTAGTTGCATAGGAGTTGATCCACTGAGTCAGGATAGATCTGGTGGTTGGCTCCTTCACGCTTGATAGTCAACACTGAGGTTGCCCAGTCTACATGAGGATTTTTCTTTTGTAACCAATCCAAACCCAGTACAATGTCAAACTTTGGAAAGTCAATGACAGGACCTTGGATGGTGGAGTGTAGGTTCTTGAGCATGACAGAGAAGGGGTGACCCTTTGTCACAGCAATGTGATGTTCATAAGCTAAAACCACGTTTTTAATCCACAAAGGATTAGTGGCTAGCTTGAACTTGTCCACAAAGCTGCTGTTGACTAGGGTTTGATATGCACCCAAGTCCAGGAGTGCAATCCTGTGTAACTGCAAAAACAGAAAGAATAGGACATCAGTTTATTGGGATGTCCAGCAATGGTGTACAGTACCAGGTCCTCCAAGGGTACTTGGATCATTGGGCATTGGTCCACGTCCTTGGGTTGGTACTAATCCTTGGGCAAGTCAGGAGTAGTGTGGGGAGAGCTTGGCTTGCTTAATGCTCTCCCTGGGCTTTTCCCTTATCTTGATTGCCTTGTGTGGCAGTGATACAGAAATGGGTACAAGTTTGACTGGCCATTGTTCCCACTTCCATGTCCATTTGAACCTGTGGGTTTATGGTTGGTGTTATTCCTGTTGCTTCCAGGGGGTGGTTGAGTGGAACGCCTGCTTATGTGAGAATCCTTGGGCCTCTCTTGTTTTCCAGTTTGTGCCTTATGGAGGGTGTTGGATGTTTGTTCTGCTTTCTCCGCCTTGCAGTACAGAATTTGCAGGTTGGTCTCCTGGTCCAGGTTCATGTGTCTCATTACATGCAATTTAAGGGCGTCATAGTACATGAGGGGTGTGTCTAGGGTGTCAAAGGCCATGTCCAAGGGTGTGTAAAGTTGGAGTTCCTTGTAGGCATGGGTGAGTTCCTTTACAGTGCCTGTATGGGTTAAGTTCTTTACTTGGTGTATGATCATGAGCGCTGTATCCTTAAGCACAAACTTTACCAAGAAGTCTTGTTTGAAGGTATCCCAGTTCTTCTCAGTGTGTTCTTTGTGCTTTTTGTTGCGCCAGGTGCCAGTGTCATAGGTCAGTTAGATGGAGATTTCCGCAATCCAAAATTGCTGCAGGCATTCCATCTGGGCCAGCTTGCTCTGGGCGGACTGGATCCATGCAGCAGCGTTGTTGTTGGCCCCGGCAAAAGGTTCCAAGGAAGCGCTTTGTAGTCTTTGGGCTACGTAAGCAGGTATGGTGTTTTCAACGGTTTGTTGCAGAATGGTGGCGGCCGTCTAAAAGAACCCTTGTGCAGACATGGCGTTGAAGGCAGGTAGTGGAATCACTGTGTTCTGGTACAGGACAAAGCCATCAGGTATCTCAGTACCAGGGGTGTACGGGGTCCAGTCCAGGAGAAGACCAGACATGATTCTGATAAGGATTTGTTGGCCGCAGCAAGTACAGGCAACATGCAGAATTTTACAAGATGAGGTAGGATGGAGAACCTACCTGTGCTACCAATATTGTAACTGTGCTGCTCTAGCAGAGTGACAAGGGGAATATTTTTTAGAAACTAGATAATATTCTTTATTGGGAGATAATGATTATATAGCTGGTGTGAATCATGGGTAACAGGAACATGATAGTGTTGATCACACAGTTGGATGGTGAAGGGGATGGCTTGATCTTGGTAATGAGTCAAGCGCCAAAGCAAGGTATCCACTGTAGGGGATCAGCATTTGTTCATTTTGTTGGAAATGGCTATTTGAGTTGACTTCTTAGTCTGGTTTCAAGTGGCCAAGTAATTGGATTGCAGGTCACAAACAGGCTTACTTGGAACCTTGCTGGCAGGTTGAGCCTGCTGTTTCAACAGAAGGAAGAAGGCTAAGAATGGTACATTCATTGGTGTGTTTCTGGCTTTTTCAGCCAAGGATTTTGTATATTATCAGGCAAATCCAGATTTTACCAATGGCTACAAGTACAGCCACATCATTGGTGGACTACTTGACTCCTGGGATAGCTTTAATTCCCTTCACCAGGTTTTCTTGAGCCACCAGATGGAGGGTAGCTCCACCGCCCTTGAGGCCATCCAGGAATGCAGGCTCCAGGCCTCAGTCTACCCCGCCAGCCATGCAGACATCCATCTGGGTGATGTTGTGTTCTTCAACATTAGAGATACAGTACAGGAGCACCACCCTCAGGCTTTTACTGATCTTTATTTTGGAGTCCTTGACCACAAGTCTCTCTTTGGTTGTCAGATGATGGCAGTCTTGAAGCCCAAATTGTCTTCCATGTGAATATGGCAACCAATCATGTAAGGATAAGCACCTCCCATCCTGTATCACAGCCACCTACCAGCCCATCCAGCCAATGACAGGTGAGGAATATAATGAGTTTTATATGGCGGCCATCATACAAAATCCTCCTGCCTCCACCCTTGCCACCACTACCCACCACCTTCCAGCCCACCCACCCAATCACAGACCCCCCAAGCAAGCACCAGCTCTACGCCCTCCTGCACTATTCTGCCTACTAGGAGTCTCTCTTCCCTGCCCCCTAATAAACTCCATGTCACCAAACATTTTCTACTTTTATTATCTTTATTCTGAATTTCAATTGTTCATTTTCTCTTTGTTTATAGTTAGTTTTATTCTGTATGTTCAGTTTATTCTTATAAAATCATATATTTACTATTCTGTGTATCTAGATCCAGAACACAATTATTATTAGCACTTATTCACAGCCCCTTGTGAAAATATTGACAACATCTGGTGATCAGCTAAATTTAAATTAGAAAATTTTAGGTTAATTGTGTTTAGATAAAGTTTTTGTGGATCCAAATTCAAAACCTTAATGATAAACTTTAAGCCAATCATGATCTGTGTGATATAGTGATTGTTGTGACATAAAGGGTTATTCAATAATTCTTTGGTGCATGTGCACTAATTAATATATATGGCTGGTTGATTTGTCATTGTTTGTCATTGTTTGCCATTGCTGCTGTGGCAGTTGTTAGTGGACTAGTGCTAACCCAGCAGCTGATTAGGCACTAGTCCACCAACAACTTGCCACAGAAGTAATGGTGCACAATGGCAAAACAACCATCCAATCATAATATTTAGCGCACATGCACCAAAGAATTATTGAATAACCCTTTATGTCACAACAATCACTTCACACACGGCTCATGATTGGTTTAAAGTTTATCATTAAGGTTTTAAATTTGGATCAACAACAACATTATCTAAACACAATTAACCTATAATTGTCTAATTTAAATTTAGCTGATCACCAAACTGTTGCTAATATTTTCACAAGGGGCTGTGTTTAAGTGCTAAAAATAATATGGCAATTAAGGAGGCAATGCCAACACAAAGCAAACAACACATATTGAGTTGAGTGTAAAACATATACACAATGGGTAAATCTGAGATATTGTAGTAATGTGAAAACAAACAGGATAAACAAAGAGGCAATATTATGAGAATAATACAGATTTTATTGGGGTGAAAGCTATGAAATCGTATGGAAAGGTTATAAAAATCATATGAGAAAATTGGAGAAGCTTCTAAAGGACCTCAACTTGGTAATTGCAAAAATAAAAGAAATTGACCGCAAGGTCAAGGCAAAAGTTAAGGCCGCCGCTCTTACTGGGGACAAAATTGAGAAGGTTTCTGCCAAAGCACTTATGGCCAAGATGCCAGGCACCCCCAAAACAACAATTGAACGCCTTTTAAATATCCAGAAGACTGTTGTGGAAGGCCTTCAATTCAAGTCCTTTGCCCTCTCTGCACTGTCTGTCTGGGTTAACAACTCTGAGATTTATGCACATCTCAAACCAGCCAATCAAGAAAGAACCAATCACACAGAATTGTCAGCGCAATTGCTTGCCCAAAGAATGGCTAAGCCTACTAAAGCTGCCAGCAAGGAAGAAACACCAGAAGGTAACCTAATAAAAATAGTAAAATTTCAAAATACTTACCTTATTTTATAAAACATAGACATAAAAATTTGCCAAGTCTTGGTCCCCTTTGTCCCTGCCACGTTCTACCCAACTACATCAATCATGTGGCCAAGCTGTTGTTTCTGTCCCCCCTGTCTTGCAGGAGCTTGAAGACAGAATTCACAGATCCTTCCCAATGACAAGGGACACGCTAGCCGGGCTAAAGCATGCCAAGGGAGCATCTGAGTGGGCATTTACTGCCTACAAGGATGCCCAACTGGTCTGCCTAGACCTGGTATCTCAGTAGAGTTTACTGTGTAAACTCCATTGAGCTTTTTTGGGACATCTGGCAACGCTCCCATTCAAGAATATACCATAAGGGCCAGGCACACAGCTGCTCCCTTCTGCTTCCTGGTGGAGCACATGCTCTCTTACCTGCTGGAGAATCTTCAGACACATGGTTGGAAAATTGGCTGTTGCAGATGCAACAGCTGTCAAGAAAACCAAACTCCTCATTGCTGACTTTGGGCTGACCTGGAGCTTACAAGACAGGGCTCCCTGCAGCCATGGAGTTTTACTTTGTGAAAACCATAAGCACAAGAAAAGATCAGCACAGTATAACAAACTTTTTGAGTTTACAGAAGCCTTTGCTTGACAAAGACTTCATCTAGTGGTTTACCTGGTATCTCTTCTACTTTGGAATGGGCGCCAGCGTAGAGGACCTAGACAGGGTCTTTCAGGATCAACAAGGCTTGGCTCTCATTGGACAGAAAAAAGATCTCCCCAGGTATGACTCAGTTGACTACATAATCCAAGATGCCCTGGGCCTGGAGAGAATTTATGGGTTTGCAGCCTCACCAGAGAAGCTGCTCCGCATTCTAACCTAACAATACTCCCTTTTACTCCGCTGTAAATATTTAATCGCATGTATCCACTGTCTACAGTGTGGCGGTGAGGTTGTGTGCCATCTCCATTGCCAGGTGGGTACATACCAAAGAATCCATTACAGGCGCCCTTAAAAAACTCTTTTCTAATAAATATATTTTACCCTTAGATTATTTTTATTTATAATAATTTTGTTTTAACAAAAGGTTTTGCAAAATAAATCCCAGAGAAGGTTTTCATAAAAGTAAAATACAGATAATAAAATATACCTTTAAGTTTTACATTAACCATTTAATTTTTTCTTTGATTTATTTCTATTTATTTATTTATTTATTTATTAAAGGTAAATATAAATATGTTGCGCAATCTAGTATCAAGTGTTTGGGATAGCCTCAGATGCTATAAAAAATTAATATAAAATAAATAAATCTCAACTTATTAGTGGTTCTGATAAATGTGATTGTTGTGTTGAATCTTCTTAATATAAAATGATAATTAATCGATTTTGAAATGTAAATTAGAAAATATAAAAAATTTGGACAAGAAAAGCTGCTTTAATTGATAGCTTTTGGCAAAAGTTACAGGGAGAAAAAATCAGTGTGGCTGTTGGGTTTGTGCAGTCTCAACTGGGAGGGTGTGGATCCTGACTGCAGCAAAATCAAATATGTTCTTGGTCTCAGTTAGGATCCCTTGCATGGTGGATTGATTTTCTTGGGCCACTTAAGAAACTTCTTAATGGGATTCAGGCAGCAAAATGAGCAGAGGAAGAGGAAGGCGCAAATTTACTGTGACCAATTACAAGACACTGCAATGGTGTCAATTGGGTGAAGTCTCAAGAATATCTACCACAGCAAAGTAGACCAAACATTATCCAACCCAGGAGCATGGTGAATCACGGGCCTGTGCCTCAGATTTTGCTCCTGGACCAATCAGAGGACCCAAATAGGAAGAATGGCTGTTGTGGGAGCCTAGTATCATTTGATAGAGCTCAATCCCCTTTGGACCAAGGAGAGCCACCATTGAATAGGCTGTGGCGTGGACTGCAGCACATCAAGCTACCCTGTCATGGGAGCCTTTTGGGACATACCCATATGCATTGTACATATTCAAGGCAAATGCCAATTTGGCAATATAGTATAATTTCACTGTTCCTTTGTTTTTGAGTGCAGTGTAGGTCTCAGCATATTTTTTCCGGGTCTCAATGTTGGTTGGGCTATTCCAATTGTACAGAGATACCCCAAGCTTTTTCCAGGAAAAGCGCATTTTCTTCACCAGATGGTAGTAAAGGGAAATTGAGGCCTCAACCCCAAAAGTAGATTTGACTATGGCCTGAATATTTGCCAGTTCAAGACTGGCAATCTTTGGTTACCCACTGGTGGATTGCCCATTTGTGCTCCTTGGTGAGCATGGTGGAAACACACAAAGATTTCTATGCGACAAGGACTTGTCCAGTATTGATGAAATTGTTGAAGGTCTTGGAGGCATACTTAGGATCCACCCCAACAAGAGCTGTGGCCGCCTTGTAATCACCAGATTCCTACATTAGCTTGAGCAGGATGATATGTTTGATATCAGGGATACGCTTCTGACCGGACATTGTAGGAGTTGGTGAATCTTGATCCTGATTTAAGACTGGCTTGCAAGGCATATGCACCTTGGTATAGAAGGCTGCAACCTTCTTTAACACCAGCTGCTCCTCATCAGTTCTATAGAACTCAGGCTCCTTGTACTCTTCCTGGTTGCCATCACTGACGTAAGGCTCATTTCTAGTGTCAAGCACAGGCTTAACCTTCTCCAGCATGGCTGACGGGACCAACTCTTGGCGGTAAACAACGTCAAACATATACAAAGTAAGTTCTACCTCCTTGTTTCTAACCATTTTGTTGTGAGTAACCTTGGTGGGCTTCTGGGTCAGCTTGGGGACCCAAGAGTTGATGCTCTGCACCCTAGCAGCTTGTGCTCCTTGAACTTGGCTGTGTCAGTGCAGCGTCACTATTGAACAATCCTCTCACATCTCCTTCCTGAGTAGGCAATTGGATTGCACTAACTTTGTTCTTTGACCTGCAGGGGCAACCACGACCACAGAGCACAATAGGTGCATTGTCAATCTGTTGTTGTGTTCCTTCCATTTTGAGGATTTAATAAAATATTAAATAAAACTAAATTAAGTTACTCCTTAATTTAATTTTTCTTTTATCTGAATATGGATATTTGATTCATATTCCCCCCATATCCCAATTATAGATTTTTTATTTCTTATTTAGTTGTTTCTGGTTTTACAATGCCCATTTTTTAGAACACCCCAAAAAATTTCCACTTAATTTCCCAGATTTTACTGCCATATTAAGCACTAACACAATTATTTTAAAATTCTTGTTTCAGATTGTGTGCCCTATTTTAGCTACCTTAGTATAATTTTTGAGTACAATTAATTGCATACAACATTTGAGTGATTTTGTTTACATAGTGAGTTGCTATTATGTTTTGATTTTGGGTTGAGATTTGACTCACCGCGCTTAGGTGTATTTTGTCACCAATTCACATAGTAAACATATGTACCCCAAAAGTCAACTCACATCATTTTTTTGTGAATCAGTGTATTTTGGATGCATTTTGAATAGTTTTTCTTTACATGTGAGCACTTCATTGCTGTGTTGACCCATTTTGCCTATTAACGCCAAAAAATCCCTGTTAACAGAGTATATATTTTAACCTGATAGTTGGATTTTGTTCAAATCTGACATCATTTTGTTTAAATATGAAATATTTTGGTTTGCCATAGCTTTTAAAACTACTGTACAGTAAGCATTAGGAAACACCAACCCAAATTAAGAAGCTCCAACACAGCTAAAATCAAACTAAAAAATTCAATCTCAAAAACCATGTTTAGACATAAAGAGTGATTAAACTTTAAAATTAATAAGCCCAGAAAGTAAACAAAACTATACACTTCAAATCTTAGATGTAGAAATTTTGTTACTATTCAGGGCTAAATCGGAGAAAATAAATACTCACTACTAAACCAAAAACCTAAATAAATATTTAATATAAATTATTTTCTATTTTATTTTTAATGGACCAAATTTCATTCCCAACCAGCTCCTTCACCAGCCCCGCGGGTCAGCCAAATATCCACAAGGACATCTAGAGGGTCAGAACAGACCCAGAATACAAATTGAAGGGAGTAATGCCAACACACGGCTTCCCAAGGGCGTCAGTGCCAGTCAGCCACATCCCATATCCCAAGCCAGATCACACATCCTGAATCTCAGACAGAAGCCGCTCTCAAGGCCTGCCACCAAAGTCTCCTATACCAGGGTCACCAGTAACAATGAGGTTACTTACACCTCCGCTGTGTACCCAGTATTGTCATCCAGCCCCGCAATCTGGATCCAAGAGTTTCCACTTCCTGCCCTGTGTTTTTGATACATTATTGAGCCATTGGCCACAACTGAGAGCCATCTGCGCCTGTGATGTATGAACACCAATGACGGTACCAGCGCAACCAAGTGTGATCCCACCTTCTACACAAAGGTCCCCATCCCCTTTGTCACACCTGCCAGCCAGGATGCCGCGGTACTTGCCAAGGGCCGGCATTGGTTGATGGATAATGAGTTTGAAGATATCCTCAACTGCATGAACAGGGGAATAGCAGTTTGGGATATTACGTCCCAATTTGGTGTTATGGCCAGATATATTGGCAATATCAACTAAAAGTATGACAACACCAGGCTAATTGCCAAATCCACCAAAGGCTAAGCGGCAGTCCAGCCTACTTCAACCTGTGCACATTGATGCAATCAGGCAGTGGGTATCCAAGGATTACCACCTGGACACTCTTGCTGTCCAATCAATGCTGACCAGAGAGTTTAGACTTTTGGTTTCAAAAACCTTGTCTACAAAACCATGGTCAAGTTGGGCTTCTCCTGGAAAGTATTGGGAGTTTTTGCCGTATAACAGGAACAGCGAGAAAACAATTGAGGATTGACAAATTTATGCCAAGACCTATGTGGCTCTTAAGCAAACTGGGAATGTCCAGTTCTTCTATATAGATAAATTTTTGTTTTCCTCCTCACTCAGGTCTAGGCATTGGTGGGTCAAGAAGGGTCCAAGGATGTTGTAGCACATCATGCAGCTGTCTGTTCCCAGACCTATTCAATGATTGTGCTTCTTAGTCCTTGTGGGTTGGATTAATTTCAGATGATCAAGGGTTCCCATAATAGCAGGACATTCCTTGATTTTCTCTGGACTGTCAAGGATTACCTTCAGATCAATTATTGCAGTACAACCAACAATATTGTGTTAACAATATTGGGCTTCACAAAGTGGATTTGGTTGTTTCAAAGTTCCCACCCATTGACAAGAATAGCCATCTCTCTGGCCACTGCCTTGCTGATTGTTCAATGAGACTCCTCTTTCTCCCCCCATATTCTCCATTCCTTAATCCAATTGAGGAGGTCTTTGGGTGGATCAAGAATAAGGTGAAGAAAGGCCTCCCTCAGGACACTGAAAAGCTCTTTAACATTCTTGAGGTCAGTCAATTTGAGATGCCACCTGATGTGGTGGCAGTTTTTTGCAAGCACTCTGAATAATTCCTCCCTAAAGCCCTTGCATCTGAGCCAATCAGATAAATGGGCGCTCTGGATATCAATTGTTTTCAGTTTTATTTATTTTGTTTTTTTTATGATGCAAAAACTATTATTTATATATAATTACAAGACATTGGATTGTATTACAGACATATAAGAATTACTACTAAAAGATAAATAAAACTAATTATTCTAAATATAGAGATATGTATTTTTTATTATAATCCACCAAATAGTTTATTGACTGTAGAGTTAACAAAAAAAGATAGAAATAGATTGTTTTATTTAAATAATTGTGAACCCTTTTTAGTACCATTGACTTTATTTTAAAAGCCACAGATTTGACCTTGTGAGGCATCACCTGATCCTTATTATTTCAGTGCCTGTCAGAATATTAAGAGTACCGTGGAGCTCCAGCAGGTGAGGGAGGAGTCAAAGCAGGTACTGGCATGGCCCACCAGATGATGGGACCTAACTTTACCAGGTAGAAAAGGGCCTTCCCAGCCACAGCCCAAGGTCTAGACGCTGGCAAGGCAGAGTCAATCAATTCCATGAGCGCCAGGTAAAGCACTCCCAGGAATTGACTACTCTGGCCAGTGGCATCAGAAGTGGGGGGTTTGAGATGGTTGGTTTGGGTGTTGGGGGGCAGTTCCATGGGGACTAAGTAGGAAGCAGGATTTTTGTACTTCCTGTTGAAGATCAAAGGGTAGATGGTGATTGCTTTGCCATCACAGACAATTTGGTAGGGTTCCTTGGGTGCATTTGGGCGGGTGTACCACTGCAAGTCTTCCAATGTCCAGGGTTTGTGGTCAGGATTGGCGGGATACTCTGTGAAATGCACAGGGCCAAACAGAGTGTTGGGTGGACAGTAGTAGCCAAAGGCTTTGGTTGTGTCAACTGGAGTCTGACTATCTATCCTAGTGGATGGGTACTGACGCTAGGGTGTATGCAGATGGAAGAGTATCAAAAATAGGTATGGAAACAGATTGGTGAACCAAAGGTTCATAACAACTTTATTTGGTTAAATGACAATACAGAACTTTTCCAAGTGCTTCTAATTTATATACTTACTCATATGCAGGTGCCTCGTGGCATTCTTCTTGTGCTATCTGTGTGGTAAGACTTGGCATCTCAGGTTCTGCTGTTTGGTTGGCTGCTTCATGGTCATTTTGGGGTTTTCAGGAACAGTTTTTTGGCTTTTTGGTGGTCCATCTTGGCTTGGCTGGCCATTGATTCTGGCAGGTTTGGCTTCTGGGGTTATGGGTTATGGATTTACCCACTTGATCACCATTTTTGGACTGGCTTGACAGGCTCTCCTGGAGCCCAAAGAACTTGATTGAAAAATGAGTCCCCACTGGGGACCCCAAATTATTTAATGGAGGGTGTGGGCTTAATCTGGCTTGACTGGGCAGCTAAAAATAGCCTGCCCAGGCCCAGCCAAAACCCATCAGGTCATGTGGGGGGTTTGGGGCCCAAAATGGGCCCTCAGCTGCCACCAGGGCAGGGAATATTCCCACCTGGATTTGCTTTGAAAAGCAAAAATCCAGGTGTGGGGAAAATCTCCCCGCCTGCTAGCCCCTCCTGGGTGGCCAGGAGCGGGTTTGATTCCCACCTGGGGCTTTGAAACTGCTGCTTTTGTAACAGTGCCACTATAGCCACACACACAAACCTAATGATTTTCATGTATCTCTTACTAATTAGTACTTATGACGTGGTTTAAGCATAAAGTAAATCTATTCATCAAATCATATTACAAGGGGAAAAGTAATTTGAGTTCTAAACAATCACTTGTTTAAAACATATGGAGCAGGTAGCTCAATACAATAAATAGAGCTCTGGTTGTTTAACTACGTAATATATGAACCCATACTCAACAAGCAACTAAATAAACAAAAAATTTAATCATTTTTATTATTTCACATTTCTTGCTTACTATAACTAATGTATTATAGTTATTTACATATATTACTATTATAATTTAAATAGTAAAATTTAAAATAAAATTAAACATAAAATAAAAGATAAATTTCAAGGGAAGATAATTTATTAAGGAGATGCTAATTGCAAAGGATGTGATTATTCCGGGGGTATTATAATTCCAAAATTAAATTTTCTGTTAATGTGTCTAAATGGGACCACATACTCTCTGTACGTGTGGTGGGACAACTCTGGATGTACTGTTAGAGGGGTGGTGTTTAGCACTCCCAGTGATTGCTGAACGCTTAATAAAAGGCAATCAGGCAATCAAACCAATTAATAGGTTCTTTTGGGAGGCACATAATACCCAAAAAGCAATGCCAGTGCAAAGAAGTTGTACAGGATGTGCTTGACTGTCCTATACCCCTGTGGTGTCTTCTATTGTTCTTTAATGCTAATTGAAATGTGTCTATTTTAATTTTTATGTCCTCCAACTTTTTAACATTTGTTTTTAATATGCAATGTAATAGGGATCTTGTATGTTGCAACGTGAATCCTTTGAGAGGTATATTTTTCTGAAAAAATGCCTAATTTTTAATATATTTGAATTAATCTGTTGATGTAGGACATTTGACTGAACTTGAAGATGATTCCAGGGGGCGCCTGGCTTGTATCATCCCCCATGCCTTTGCAAACAAAATTAATAAAGTCTTGACCTTATTCACAAGGGCTGTGTCCCTGACTTTATTTGATAATGCTTGAACACTTTGTTGAAAATTTCAGTTTTAAGATATTCTGGTCCTATTTGAAAGTCTGTTTTTATTAGATTTTTTTTATTCATTTATGTTTGAAAACAAAAGTCTTTGAATAGTTTCAGAAATATATTCACCAAAATTCAACTTGATATCCCCCTCAAATTTCATTCATCTCTTTGAAATTGATATTTGCTCCTCTTTCATTGCTTCCCTCATTTCCATATTGACTCATGTTCATTTGAATTATTTTATTTATTTCATTTTAATTTAATTTATTTGCTTTACAGAGGCTATAAATGATTGAAATAACCCCTGTAAAACCAACTGGGCGTAAAGACCGCCACTTCAGCAACTTTGTCCCCATTCCTAGTTATAACTAAAAAGTAAATATAAAGAAAAAACATAAAAAACTTTATTTATTGTTTTCCCCACGGCCCCCTCAACTACTGGCGCCCCTTGACAAACTTCATGAGTGTTAGCTGCTCTTCATTTGATTTCCCTGGGCTTGATCTTCTTTATTTTCTGTGCTAATTGTGCTTCCTCTTATTTTCATTTGATAAATTTTTCATTGTTTCTTGTGGTGCTTCTACTTCTTGTGGTACTTCATTTTCATCTGTTTCATTTGATCAGTTTCTTCTTCATTTTGTTGATTTCCTTTGAAATTTCAGTTCCTTCAATCAGTTTGATTTTCTTATTGTTTTCTTTGGACTCTTGCCAAAACTCCCACAAATTGTAGGCTGCATCATTGAACTTCAGATTTGATAGGATTGTTCTATGTAGATTGAGCAAAGCTTCTTTGTTCTTTTTATCTATAATATTTCCTAGTTTATTCAGAGCATCTTCTTTTGACTGGATTAGTGGCACAGCCTCTGTTGCTTTCCTATTACTAGTTCACTGATATTTTTCTATTTCAACAACCTTTTGCAGAGTGTGGTTCTAACTCGTTTATCAAGTTGTAGATATTTGACATGTTGATGGTAGTACATCAACCAATCTGTTTTTATAGTACTTCTATATCAACACCTGAATATTTTCATTATCAATAATAAATTAAGGACCACAAATATAAATATTATATTAGAATATTGCAGGCATGCACCAAACCCTGATATTTAGATATTATGTGCATAACTCAATACGCTCTGTATAATAAAATTTATTGTAAACGTGGCTTTTTCATTGTAATTTGTAAAATGGACTGTGTTTATATTAGGGAGTCATTACTGCTCAGTAAAAATATTGATACATAGTGCATTTTAAAGCCTGTATATTTACCTATTGGTAATAATTCTGTAAATTTTTTAGTCAAATTTTGCGAGGTAATAATAGTGTAATGGTAATAAACATTAATTTATTAAACCATTACATCATTATTACCTTACAAAACCAACTAGAAAGTTTACAGAATTGTTATTAATAGGCAAATATACAAGCTGGCTAATCTCTGCATACTTTTTCACCGCCTTAGTTTTCTTTGGGGATCACCCTTAGTCTTCATGCCAGTCTTAAAGAGCCGGTCAGAGATGGCCTGCTGGGTTTTGAGGTGGATAAGAGTCTTGTTAAATTTGGGCTTCTTGACCCTGACCCTAGTTGCAAACTGGCTATGCCACCCTTCAAGGGAAGAGGTGGTCTTGATGAGACCGTCTTTGACCTGCTTAAAGAAGCTCCATGTGATTGAGTCACTGCCTTTTCTGATGTGGTTTGCTCCTTGGAAGATGTTAACCCATTGAGTCTCAAAATAATCAATGAAAGGAGCAAAGACTGCCTGGTTGGCTATGATATAGGGGTGGCGGAGGAGGGTGTTGTAGAAGGCATTGGTTTCCTCCTTTCTTACTAGAGCAAGGGCAGCAAAGCAGTTGAATACATCCCTTGGCCTCTTTTGTGACTTGGAGTTGACCAGCCTATGGAGATCTGTGAACTTTTGGAGGCAGCAGCAGGAGTGCCTGGCAGAAGTGAAAATAGCATCCCTGGAGAAGCTCTCTTGAAGACTTTGATGAAGGCATTTGCCTGAGCCTGCTCAAAATCCACTACCAGATATTCATGGTATGGTAAAATTTCCGGCTGCATCTTGGTGGGGTGGTGTCTTCATCCTGGGAGGGGGCCAACCTTCTTTCTTCCCTCTAGTCTCATTAGGCTCCTCTTCTAATGTGGGAGGTTCTCATCAAGCTTGTTCTTTAAAGATAGTGAGAGCACGGACATATATGTCCTGATTCTTTTGGGAAGGTTTTAAAACACCAGTGGAAGAACAAGATTGTCCACCTGCCCATGGATATTATAAAGCTGGCTGAAGAGCTTTGAACAGGTGGAAAAAGTACCATCTGCAAGCCAGGTCTTGCACTGAGGAGATTGTGCAAATCTTGAATGGGTTCTCAAGCATGTAATGCGGCGTCCTGTGCATTTGGGTCATCATCATGCAGAAGACATTGCTCTTCGTGGCAGGATAGCTCCCTCTTCAGTTAATATTAACTGGTCTATGGATGTTGCACTGACGGCTGGTGCTGAGAGATACCTCTGATCAGTGAGATATCTCTGGAGTTTAGAAGCACCACCAACAGAGGCAGTTGGGGATCATTCAGGTTAAGCAGAGTATTGTTCACCACCTCAGTTGGGTTTGGTCCCTGTTGGTGGGGATCACTTGCCAAAGACAGCAGATGGGGGTGGAGGGGTCAAAGGCTCAGTGCAGTCATGGTTAATTGTTAAGGCTTAAATTTGTGAAGCCATATGTTGTAAGCCTTTCTGGGCACCCAGGTAATACATTTGAAGTGATGTTGAGAACAACTTTTCTTATCATTTGCTTTAGTTGTACCCCTTTTACACAAGCTGGCACCTCCTGCTTAGATATGATAGGTAGCTAGGAGGAAAGTAGCAGGCACACTAAAGGCACCACTGTTGCAAATGTTATGGACCATGTTGATATCTCACAGCTCAATTTAATTGTCAAAAGGAGCACAGGCTTCTGCTCCTGCTCCTCCTCAGGCTCTGATATGGAATCAGATTGGCAATTGAACTCAAATGGCTTCTCTGGGGGGTCGAGGGGGAGTACACAAATGGAGAGCAGGAAGGGGAAGTACTGTTTTCCTCTGGATCAAGGAAAGCATGGGTGTCTTGGAGGGAGTTAGCCTTAGCGGATGCTTCTTGGGGGTAGTCTTGGCCTTCGGAAGGGTTGATATTCCCTTGGAGGCCTTGGATGCCTTGGACCAGCTTCAGTGGTAGACTCGGGAGGCATCTAAAATTGGAATTAGTATCAAAATATGGGGGTATTTTAGGGAAAGTTTTCAAAGAAAAATGGTAAATGTTTTTAATAGTAAGGTGGTAAATATTTTTTACATATATGTTAGTAAAGTCTTAAAATATATACTCATCATAATTTAAAGTTTTCTTTATCTTGTAAAAATATTTTTAATTAGCAGCACAAGTAGGCAAAAACTTTGAGTTTTGGACTAAAACTTGCAGTCAAAATGGAATTTTTGAGATGCACATAATTGAGATGCTGAAGTTCTTTGGTGCTATAGATTTTGACCATTTTTATATTAATTAAGAAATCTGCAGAAGTCACTCCCAACCAGACCAAAGAGTAAATCCTGAATTTCACAAAAAAATCAGATTATACAACTGAAAAAGGTGCACAGTTGTTTAGAGAAGGCAAAAATAAGTTTTTGCAAAGTTTCAGTGAATTTCTTACATTTTTTAATACTATGTTTCTAACGTGAAAAATGTACTTTTTAAAAGTGGAAAGCAAGAATTGACACTGGAAAATTGATATAGCGTAGCATGGCATCATATATACTTCCCTTCATTTTTCTCTATCCATTGTGCAAATTGAATCAATTAGGTGACATGAAACCCAATGGAATTTGAAGTGGATGTAAATTAAATGGTGTAATCACCTTCTTTTTATATTGAAATCACTCATTAAAACATTTTGATAAGAGAACTCCTATCAATGCATCCATGTATAGATAAGTTATAAAGTACATATAGAAAACTTTTTTACCCAGCAATGACAATCACTAGTAGGACTACCATTGTAGTGCTCAAGGATTCTGAAGAGTGGCGTTGGAGAAAGCGAGCAGCAACCGGGGGACAGCAGGACTATTATCTCCTTACACAACAGAACTTCTCTATTTGAGCTCTGCAAGTAATCTAAGAATGTTATGTTAGTTGTTATGTTCTATTCAATGATGTCTTTATTGGGGATATCTGAGGGCCTTATATAGTTAGAAATGGGGGAGGGAAAAGAAAGGATGAGTCATCCTGAC
>QTSX02002584.1:0-19213 GCA_014839935.2 Entomophthora muscae | reverse complement strand
TGCAGGCAAGGAGGAGATTGTAGAAGGTAACTTAATTATCATAATTACTGTAAATTCAGAGCCTGAACGTAAAAATGCGGGATTGTCAAATCCTTGATCCAACTTTTGAATCACTTTTGCGGGATAGCCTTTTTTTAATTAAATTGATTTTTTTGAGTATTTATTTGAATTTTTAAAAATGCGGGAACTCATAGACACTTTGCAAAGTTCAAGTCAAACTGTTATTTCCAATAGACGAAATGAATTAACTGGAATCAGATTTGAAGCGTCCAAATCCATCAACCATTTCCATTAAGTTTACTATGTTTTTTGGAATTGCAGGATTGTCAAATCTAAGAACCAAATTTCAAATTGCTTTTGAATGCCACTAGTAAACTCAAATAATAATTGCAGGAACTGGAATCCAAATTGAATGTACAGTAAGTAACTAGGACAAATATACCCAAATCAAGAAGCTCCACTCTGGATAAAATCAAATGAAAAATACAATCTCAACACCCTTGTTTAGACATGAAATTAAGTGAAATGAAAAATGATCTAAACTGGAAATGATGCAATATTCTGCACTTTAAATCACTAAAATAGCAACCATAAAACCATATAATGATTTATGAGCTACTCTCCTGATGACGCAGAATTTTTTAAAAGTTTTTGGCCCCTGGCGTAGCCAGTGGCCAAACAAACTTCTTTTAAGGAAGAAGGAGAGGGGGAAAGATAAACCATTAGTTTACTAACTATGTATTCATGTATTGCTACTAAGAATACTTGATTACAGTAGATTTCAGAAGACGCTAATAATAAAGTAGAATTATATATTACAATCTATCTTATCATGTTGTTTTTCCTCTGATGTGTTGATAATGTGTTTGCAATTAATTGGACAGCTTCACCTCCAGTTGCCTTGGCAATAGGAAATCAAGCTGTCCAATTAATTGCAAACACATTATCAACACATCAAAGGAAAGACAACATGATAAGATAGATTGTAATATATAATTCTACTTTATTATTAGCGTCTTCTGAAATCTACTGTAATCAAGCATCTAAATTTTAGCCGTCCTAAAATGGAATAGGGTGATTTTTGAGAATGCCTATGATTCCTAAAAGAATTAGCACAAATCCACCCTATATCCTTTAGCATCCTTTTTAAGACACCAATAAATTATATTTATTTCAAATTCATTGCAATAATGATTTGAAATTTGGTTCTTGGATTTGACAATCCCACAATTTCAGATTTGTTAATTTTTACATGATGTCCATGATTCAATTGAAATACAGGAAATCTCAAATTGTACATTAGAATCCCGCATTTCTGATTCATGTATCCTGCATTTGTTTGCTGAGTTTTGTCTTTTGTTAGTTGAGTTATCTGCTCAAGAGATTCAAAATTCGCCAATTTAAATAAACCAAAAAAATCAAAATAAATGGTTGATTTTATTAAATATTTTATTTTTCACTCAGCTGAGTTGGCCGCAAAAGTGATTCAAAATTTGGACCAAGGATTTGACAATCCCGCATTTTTACGTTCAGGCTCTGAATTTACAGTAATAAAATTTCCAAATAATTACCTTTTTTTGTTATAAAACATTGACAGTGAACTCTGCTGGGATCTGGTTCCTTTTATCCCCCCCACCTTTTATGTAAATTATGCCACACATGTGGCCAAGCAGCTGTATCTGTTCCCCCTGTCTTGCAGGAGCTCAAAGACAGGATCTATGGTACCTTTCTAATGTCACAGGAGGCATTGGCTGAGCTGACATATGGCAAGGGGGCATCTGAGTAGGCAGTTACTGCCTACAAGGATACCTAATTAGTCTGCTGTGACCTGGTGGTTCTCAATGGAGTTTACTGTGTTAAGTCCATTGAGCTTGTTTGGGACGTCCTGGCAACGCTCCCAATCAAGAATATACCAGAGATGGGCCAGGCCCATGTGGCTGCTTGCTTCTGCTTCCCAGTGGAGCACATCCTATCTTACCTTCTGGACAACTTTGGGCGCGCGGTTTCAAAATTGGCTGTTGCAGACGCAACAGCTGTCAAGAAAACTAAGATCCTCCTGGCGGACTTTGGGCTGGCCTGGAGTGCAGATGAGACAGGGCTTCCCTTGGCAATGGATCTTACCTTCAGCAAAACTAAATATGAGAAAAAAACAAGTGCAGTATACAACAAACTGTGCAAGTTTACTAAAGCCTTTGCTGGGCAAAGGCTTCACCTCGTTTTTTACCTCAGGTATCTTTTCTTCTTTGGGATGAGAGCCAGTATAGAGGACCTAGACGGGGTCCTTCTTGGGGTCAACAAGGCCCGGTTCTCACTGGACAGGAAGTAGGTCCCCCCAGTATAACTCAGTTGACCACGTAATCCAAGACACCCTGGTCCTGGCTGGCATCTTTGGGTTTGCAGCCCCGCCAGAAAAGCTGCTCCTTCATTCCCATCTCACCATCCTGCCTTTTACCAACAGGCAAGAATATTTCAATCAGGGTGTATCTAATTTTCACGGTGTGGCGGTGGAGGTTGTGTGCCACCTCTATTGCCAGGTGGGTACATGCTAAAGAACTCACTACAGGCGCTCTTAATAAATCCTCTCTTTCAATAAATTTCATTACAATTTATATTATTTTTATTATAATAAATTTTTCTAATTCTTATTTTAGCAAACAAGTTTTGCAAAATAAGTACTAGAGACAGTTTTCATAAAAGCATAATAATATGCATTAATAAAAAATACATCTAATTTTTACATTTTACATTTAATTTTTTAAAACTATTTTTATATTTATTTGACAAAAGAGATAAATAAATATATTTGCGTAATCCAGTATCAAGTGTTTGGGATAACCTCAGATGACATAATAAAAAATATAATATAAAATAAATAAATTACTTACCCATTGATGGTCTTGCCAAATGTGATTGTGGGCTTAGAAGCGTCTAAATATAAAATGATAATTAATAGGTCTTAAATAGTAAATTAGAGAATATAAAAAAGTTGGACACACTAAGTCTTTAATTGATTAGCTGTATGGCTAGGCATGTGGGGATGAACAAATCAGTGTGGCCATAGAATTTGGACACAGTCTCAGCTAGGAGGGTGTGGATTCTGTCCTACAGCAAAGCAAATAGATCCTTGGTCCCAGTTGGGGTCCCTTGCTTTACAACTTTCTTGAACCACCCAAAAACTTCTTCAATGTCATTTAGTAAGAGTGAATAAGCAGGGAGGAAGAGAAGGCGCAAATTTGCAGTGGCAAATTGCTGGGGGGCGCCACTGAAATGCTGGTTTCAATCATTTGGAATTCTTTGAGAATATCTGCCACCTTGTGGAGACCAACTTTATCCAGCACAATTATGTTGGTGAAGCCTGGGCTTGTGCGCCTCAGTTGCTCCTGGACCAATCAGAGAAATGATAGGAAGGTACGGTTATTGTGAGATCTCAATATCATTTGGTACAGCTCAACCCCCTTTAGACTGAGGAGAGCCACCATCAAATAGGCTGTGGCGCGGACTGCAGCACTTCAAGCCATCCCGTCATTGGATCCTTTTGGGAAATACCCATACCCATTGCACATTGACGAGGCAAATTCTGATTTGTTAATTTAGTAGAATTTGACCATCCCCTTGGCTTTGAGGGTAGTGTATGCCTCTGCATATTTTTTCCAGGTCTTGATGTTGCTTGGGCTATTCCAATTGTATGGAGATACCCCAAGCTTTTTCCAAAGGAAAGAGCATTCCCTTCACCAGATGGTAATAAAAGAAAATTGAGGCCTCAACCCCAAAAGTAGATTTTACCATGGCATATATATTTTCCAGTTTAAGATAGCAGTCACAGGTTATCCACTGGCAGATTGCCCATTTGTGCTCCTTGGTGAGCATGGTTGACACACACAAGGATTTCTCTGCGGCAAGGGCACAACCAGTGTTGATGAACTTGTGGAAGGTCTTGCTGGTGTACTTGGGATTCACTCCTACAATGGCCACAGCTGCCTTGTAGTCACCAGATTCACGCATTAGCTTAAGCAGGATGATGTGTTTGATGTTGGGGATGCGCTTCTGGGCAGGCGTTTTGGCGGTGGGGATTGACTCATTGGCATTGGGCACAACACAGGGCATGGGTACCTTGGTGTAGAAGGCTGCAACCTTTTTGAGCACTAACTGCCCCAATCAGTTCTGAAGAACTCAGGCTCCTTGTCCTCTTCCTGATTGCAATCACTGATGTAGGGCTTATAGCTAGTATCAAGTACAGGCTTCACCTTCTCCAGCATGGCTGACAGGACCAACTCTTGCCAGTACACAACATCAAACACATACAAAGTAAGTTCTACCTCCTTGTTTCAAACTGTTTTTGTAGTCGTGACCTTGGTGGGCTTCTAGGTCAGCTTGGGGACCCAAGGGTTGATGCTCCCCACCCTAGCAGCTTGTGATCCTTGAACCGGCAGTGTCAGTGCAGCGTCACTATCAAACTCTCCTCTCCTGTCTCCTTCCTGATAAGCATTTTTGTTGCACTAACTCTGTTCTTTGACCCGCGGGGGCAACCACAACTGCAGCGCACAATGGGTGCATTGGTACTCTGGTGTTGTGTTCCTTCCATTTAAAATTTAATAAAATACTTAATAAAACTTAATTAAGTTACTCCCCAGTTTTATTTTTGCTTTTATCTGAATATGGATATTTAATTAGAGTTTTCCCCACCCCAATATCCCAATTATAGATTTTTATTTCTTAATTAGTTGTTTTTGGTTTTACAACACCCTTTTAGAATACCCAAAATAATTTCCACCCATTTATCAGATTTTCTGTCATAATTAAACACCCAACACAATATTTTTTAAAAAAAATTCTCAGATTGTGTGCCCTATTTTAGATACCTTGGTATCATTCTTGATTATAATCCATTGCACACAAAATTTGAGTGATTTTGTTTACATAGTAAGTTGCTATTGTATTTCATTTTTGGATTGAGTTTTGACACACCACGCTTGGGCGTATTTTGTCACCAATTCACATAGTAAGCATATGTACACCAAAAGTCAACTCACACCATTTTGTTTATGAATCCATGTATTTTGAATTGTATTTTGAATGGTTTTGCTTTGCGTGTGAGCACTTCTTTGCTGTATTGTCCCATTTTGTCCATTAACACCAAAAATCCCTGTTAACAGAGTGTATATTTTAACCTGATAGTTGTATTTTGTTTAAATCTGAAACCATTTTGTTTAAATCTGAGGTATTTTTAGTTGTTACAATAGCTTTTAAAGCCAATGTACCCAAATACTATTTTTAATAAAGAAATAAAGAACTTTGATAATTTTTTACTTATTTTTATATTTTTTTTAAATTTTATTATGTGAACAATAATACACAGAAATCAGTTAATGTTTGCTAGCCTGTGTAAATTTAATTAAGTGTACTATATTTTTTTATAGTAAATTTTCAAAGAAATGTTGACAGTGACAATGTCGTCAAATTAATGTCTACCTTTTTTCTAATTGTCAGTGAGAATTCAGCTTTTTTTAACTAATTGTCACTCATAATGTTGACACTTTTCAGTTCTCACATATAAAACTTTATGTTTTACATAATAAAAGCATCTGATTTTTCTGATATGTTGTATTTTTAATTTTTTTCTTTCATTTTTTTAAATTTTCAAAATAAAATTTATATCTAAATATAATACTTTTACATATTTCTCTTAACTTTTAACTTGTTTTTTATAACTTTCATAAAATAAAAAACTATACAAGTATTTTTTACCTTTTAAATGCCAATAAAAGCCATATAAAGTTTACTTTTTATATATTATGTTTTTAAAGTTGTTTTGTTTGTTTTTTAAATGCATTGCTTTATTTTAGACCCTCTTATTTTTTATTTTAGGACAAGAACACCTCTAAGCAGCCCAAAGGAACCAAGTGTCCCGCTAAGCCCACCAAAGCCACCAAGAAGAAGCCTGTCTCATCAAAGAAGGCCACTCCCAAGCCCTCCCCAAAGCCTTACCCAAAGCCCTCCCCCTGAGCCCTTTTCCCAAGAAGAGCCCCACTCACTCCACTGGGAAGAGAAAACTGATGGTTCAGTTACTGACCACAGTTTCTACAACTTGGCTTCAGACAAGGAGCCAACTAAGAAGCAGCGCCAGGCCAAAAAGACTCCACCCAAGGATAAGTCTTCTGCACATGAGGAGCATTAAGATAAGCCCCCTTCTGCTTTCCCCCATCACCAAAATCCCCTCTTCAAGTTCATCTGGAGATGATACAAAGCCCCGCCTTGATTACTTCCCTGCCTTCTGCCATGCTCCTGCTGGCCCATGGGACCCTCTGTTGGCCCACAATATCTTTAATTTTGATGGGAAGTTCAAGGCTCCTTCCACCTTGCCAAAATACTTCCCCCATAATTAGTGTAAAGGGTGGGCCAGCCATGGTGGCCAATGGTTATAAATTCTCTTGTAACAACACCAACTGGGGCTTCAAGAGCCGCCACTATACCTGTGAGGACTTCTCCTGCCCAGTGTGGCTCAACACTGCGCGCTGGGACTTAGTCCAAACAATTAAGGGTGAGCACACTTGCATAATGCCCAATACAACCATAGCCTGTCTCCTGAAATGGTACCTTGTGAAGATCATGCCCACCTCCAAAGACCTTTCCCCCACCCAGCTGGCTGTGCTTGCCTGTAAGCACCTCTCCCCCATCAATCTGAAGAGGGTGCCAATTCACACCCAGTTGGTTAAGTTTGTTAGTGATAGGCGCCAAGCCCTCAACCCCCTAGCCAAGGGTGCCACCACAATCAAAGAACTGGTCCTTACTGATGCCCTCAAGAAGACATAGGATGGTGAGATGTTCCTGCTCCATGAAAATGGGCAGGAAGTTGAGGATAAGATCATAACCTACACCACAACCCAAAACCAGGAGCAGCTCAATACTGCTGCCATCTGGCTGTGTGACGGCACATTTACAACCTGCCCAATCATCTTCAAGCAGATTTGGGTCCTGCACAGGCAATTTTATGCCCAGGTTATCCCCCTTGTTTTCTTTCTTCTGCCTGGTGCCAAGAGAGAGGTCTACACCAGAGCATTCAAAATTATCCAGGAAGCTTTGAGCTCCCTTCCCATCAATATTCTCCCCCCTCCCATTCACACCACCAGAGTGAACCCTTCCTCTACTGAGAAGGATGAGTCTGCCTAAGACGCTGAGCAGCTAGCTCATGCGCGCTCACTTGGGCCAAAGGTGATCATAATGGACTTTGAGCAAGCTCAGTTCAGAGCCTTTGAGGCCACCTTCAATGGGGAATTATAGGGCTGTTTCTTCCATTTTAGGAAGGCCCACATCAAACACCTCAAGAGCAAGAAGGAGCTTTTCAAGAAGTATCTTAATGATGATAAGGGGAAGTGCTGCTTTGCCTTGACTCAGTTTGCTGCCTTGGCTTTTGTGTGCCTGGAGCATACTGAGCTTGGCTTTGAGGCCCTCCTGGAGGACGCTTATATCAAGAAGCACTCCATCATCTTCAAGGGCTACCTTGATTACTTTGAGCGCCAATGGGTGGGCAAGAAGGTGACTGCCCGGAGAGGAAAGAGCAGGGCCACTGCCCCTTGGAATTGCCAGGGCGCCTGCCTCAAGGGGGAGATGAAGACCACCTCTAGCCCTGAGGTTTGGCACAAGCACCTGAAGGTGAAGTTTGTGTCAAACCTTATATACCAAGTTCTTCCAGAAGCTACAGGAGGAGCAGGCCCAGACTGTCTCCAAGTTTCACGGCCTGGACAACTGGGTGGCCCCCAATAAGCAAAAGTCCAAGGAGCAGAAATACCAGGAGGAAGTTCAGAAGGTGGTAAAGAAAAGGTATAAGGTGGCAGAGATTAAGAAGTACCTTGAGAACGTTGCCACTGCTCTTGCTGGTGGCTTTAATTAGCCCAATAAACATTGCTTTTCTTTGCCTTTATATTTTTTACTTTTAAATTTTGATGAGTATTTTTTTGGATAGTACTAATTTTTTTTAGGTATAAATGGTAAGTTTCAGATACAGTTTCAATGAGGCTTAGTAAGAAATATCTTATATTGTGTTAATTTATCTTTAAGGCATGAGATTTTTTCAGTTATGCTTATATAAAGTATAATTACTTTAAATTAGAATTTTCTTATTTATTTTTAGTTATTATGATATATAAAATATCTTTATTTTTGGTTCATTGAAATTTTAATTTTTATGGGAATAAAATACAATTTTATAATAAAGAGTGTAATTTACATAGTAAATTGAAAAATAGTTGCTTATATCTCCTTATTCTTATTAATTATAGTAATTTTTTATTGCATTTTTGAACTTTCTAGAGATCATTTTAGTATAATAATTTTTTAAATGATATATTTTTTATATTAAAAATGTTCAGGGTAAAGTGTGACATTACTTAAAAAAGTGTCGACATCCAGGAGACAGCATTATGTAAAATCGGGTTGTCACTTTACTATAGTGTTGACATTAAAAGTGTTGACATGGCCACTGTCAACATTTTTAGTGTCAAAATGGGTGCTGTTGCCCATTCAACCTTAACCAATTTAAATAGTAGAATACTATTTAAATTTTTCTCCTTGATTTTCTTCAACATTTTACCCAGATCCTTACTCTCATGGTGAGATCCAGGGAAAATGTCCTACCAAAATGGCTTTGTATCCTTCTTTCATAGCAAAATACCTTCATCTACCATATAAACTTATTAAGGAACCCTCTTATCTTCAATTTCCTCAACATTACTCCTTGAATTTTCTATTGCAATAAAATTAAGGTAAATCATTCCACCTTCTGCCACCTCTGCAAATCAATTTGGAGAATTGTTGGTACATTTTCCTGAACTGCTTTGCTCTGTTCCTTCTCTTATCAAACCACTTCAGAGAAATGTTGAAGCATTTCCCCCCAAAACTTTCCAAACTACTTCTCTCAGTATAGAATTACAAATAGATTTTAAACAACTTCTGAAGCCTTCACAGATGGCTTCTATCCTAGCTTCTCTCTGGTAGTCCCTATCAGTCAACACTTCAGAATCAGGAAATAAGTCTCCACAAGTTAATCAAACTAGACTTAACTCCCATCAGTGACCTACACTTTAGGTCATCAGAAGAAAGAATACCTCATGCACTACTAATTTATTTATTCACCAAAGTGGTTAGCTTGAACTTTCAGGTGAAAATCAATCAACTTCACTTCCCAAAAACCTCCAAATCATTAATTTCTGCAGATGTATCACTGGACAGCCACCCTAATGATAGTTATGAGCTATATATGCTTACACAGTAGCATTTAATACCTCCTTAAAGCTACCCTAAAGTCATCAAAAGAGAAAATTTACCTCCTTACCAGGTAAAGTAACCCAACTGTAATATCACCCCAGTTAGTATCAGTACTTCAATGCTACCTAAGCACATTTATCCCAGGGAAGAAGCCCAGCTGTATTATCAATCCTATCTGGTCTAAGGATGTCTATACCCCATGGTATAGCCATCTCAGAGTCTCACTTCTATCCTTCCAAAGTACTAACAAGAGGCCACCTTGCTAATACCCTAAGGCATATACCACAACTTTCAATCACCAAGGTTAGACATTCAATAGGATAATCAAAATTTACCTTTATCAGGAAAACAATCCTTATTTGGCCAATACTCAGCCCTTTTCTGCATAATAGCTTCTCATGTGGATTATCACAGGGAAAATTGATGTTGTTTGCCTATGCCAAACACAAAAAGTTTAATTCTTAGAACTAAGCAGAAATGTTTAAAAAAATCCAGAAAAAGCAGGAGTAAAATAAGTGTCAGGTAAGGAAAATTCTGACCTGAAGTGGTTAACTTAAACTGTAAGAAGTAGCCCGCAGAAAAATCAAGAGGAGACATTTGGACCCCAAGAATTTGGTGCAATACACCATCTCAAAAGACGCCATCTCAAAAAAATTTGAGTTGGCGTCAGGATTTACATCAGCAAAATTAATAAAAAACTTAATAAAAATTATTAAATAGTTATTTTTTATATATTAGTTTCTAATGCAGCATCTCAAAAAACCACATCACAAAAAGACTATCTCAAATCAAAATAAAAAGAGTGTTATCCAAATAAGATTTTTTGAGTATAAAAACACTTAATAAATACCCTAAAATACCCCACCACAAAAAACTGTATCATAAAAACGCTATCTCAAATCAAAATAAAAAGTCTGTTATCAAAATAAGGCTACTAAAACTAAATGAATTCAACTACAAAACTACCCAACTTAAAACATTGCTGCGCTGCCTTAAACAAACAAAAAGCGCTGCAGTGCCAACTTATAAAAGTCTTGGGGTGCCGGCGCGGTGCTTGCAAACATCTTTTATGCCGCGGTGGCGCCTTATTTTTATATTTAGTGCCGCGGCAGCGCAAGATTTAAATCCCCAGCATGCAAACTCCGCCAATCAATAATATTTCTATAAGCACTAAATTTAGAAGATAACTACAATAATTAAAACCTTAATATAATAAAAAATAAGAACTAAAAAATAGAAACAATAAAAAAGAGGATAAGCAAAAGAAAGTTTATTGCAAGAAAAGGCAGGCTCAGTGAGATTGGTCCCTTGTTTTGCAGGTGCCTCCACGCTGCTGAGCGGAAGACATGGCAGGAGGAGAGGCCTGACAGTTGGTGGGGCAGGGATGCTTGGCGGGGTGCTAAATAGTGATCACTGGGTGCTCATGGGTGGGGATTGTATAGTGGATGTTGTCCAGGCGCTGGCGCATGTGGACCAGGATCACCAGCATTTGGGCCCAGGCCAACTGGGAGTTGCGCAACATAGAAGACCAGTTGCACAATGGAAGTTGGATCTGAATAACTGGCACCAAACAGCCCCAGCTACCACAAGCAGATAACACAGCACCTATGGTGAAGCAGTCAAAGGTTTGATGAAAGGAGGGATCAGCAGCAAGCTCTAGAGCTCAAACCTGAGCCCCACCTTGTCAATATACTCATTGTGGATGGCAATGGTATGATTGTGTTGGGCAGAGATCTCACTGGGAAGCAAGGTAGCTGACTGCAGCCCTAGACACACCTCAGCGGCCAAATGGGAGGCATTGTATTGGCTGTGGTATAACTCCCCTGCCCAAATTGGGGTCATTGCATCCTTGTTGGAATGTAGTGCCTGTACAAAGCTGTACATTGTCTCCTCATGGTGGCAGATCCCAAACTTGCTAAGAAGGTTGGGGTAGTCCACCATCACATTGTTAGAGTTGTGGTGGGTGCAGAGCATGGCAGATGGGGTAGGGGGAGGCGCGCCAGTAGAGGGAAGGTGTTGAGGAAAGGGGTGCTGAGCACCAGAAGGATTGCCACTGGGAGGCGCACTGCTGATAGGAAGAGGCTCCTCAAACATGGAGTCCTCATCAGGGAAATCTCCAGCGCTGGAGTTTGGCGCAGTACTACGCTCAGAGCCAGCCATGGTGGTTGTGCAGTCCTGTTTGCAAAACTGAGAGTCACTGGCCCAAAGTCAATTTAAGAAACCAATACAAACTGAGTGCAGCATTTTTTGAAAAGCGCTACACTCCGCTTTGTCCATTGAAGCCATCATTTTGTTGTAGGCTTGGTGCATATTGTTGTTGCTGTTGTTGCTGGAGTTGGGATTCATCTGATGAAGAAAGAAAGTAGTGTTTGGTCAAGTGGGGGGATATGTTGGAAATTTTGACCAAGCAATGATGCCAATTATGACAGAGCTCACAGATTAGGATTACAGCAGCCAACTCCATAAATTAGCAGTATAAAATCAATGATGCCAATCATGACAGAGCTCACAGAATAGAATTACTGCAACCTCATTGTCATAAATTTATAATATAAAATTTATATATATTCAATTGGCAGTAGATTTTGGATCATTACTGCAGAATACCCAATGACATGTGCGCTGCGCCTCCCTATCATACATAAAGCGCCACCCAAAAAAACTCCAGGCGCTGGCGCTGCCTTGCAAATATTTTGGATGCCAAAGCGCTGCCTTACTTTTACATCAAGCGCTGCTGCAGCGCCATTTTTAAATCCCCAAAATGTTAATCTAATTATTAATCATATTTCTAAGCACTAGTCTCAATAGGATAATTGAAAAAAGATATTTTGGATCAGTAGTAGATTTATAATTGTAATGACAAAATCCAACCCACTAAAAAGCAGCACTGCAGCAACTAAAATATTTGCAAGGCGGCGCCACAGCACCTGGAGTTTTTAATAGTTGGCGCTGCGGCGCCTAGTACCTTTACCAGTTGGCGCTGCGGCGCCTAAGCTTTTACTAAAACAGCGCAGCAGCGCTATCTTTGATTTTGTTTGTCTATACAATCATACTTTTATGTGATAAATCCAAGCCTTTTCCTTTTTAATTGGGAATAAAGTATGGTATTAATTTAAGACTCCATATAATAAATCAACCTAAATTAGCGCCACTTTTATAGTACTACCCCCTATAATACAGCCATTCAAAAAACCATGTTTAATATGCTAGCCTTATTCCTTATCATAGTATGAACTTTGCTATTTGGGTTTCAACAATACAATGTTTTACTAGTGATTTTATTTAGTAATGAGGGTATTTCTGTTGTGCAAAATGTGCCCATTACAAAATCTACTAAGCTTCTAAGCGTCCAATAGGAGTGGCGCCCACCAATGTGGCACTAAGAATTAACCTGTTTTAACATATGGTGTCATAGGACGCTATAAAGAGCACACCATCACAAATTGACTGTTTCCACTTTTAAAAAGTACAATTCAGCGCCAAATCTCACTTAAATAAAAAATGTAAGAAACCGTCTGAAACTTTGCATATATATATTTTTTGATCTCCTCTAAACAACTGGGTACTTTTTAACCCCAGTTGTATAAGCTAGTTTTAAAAATATTCAAGTTTTACTCTTTGGCCCAGTTGAGGTAGCTCCACCGTAGATTTCTTAATTTAATATAAAAAATGGTTAAAATCACTATATTTTTGAGCTACAGCATCTCAATTACGTCATCTTGAAAACACCATTTCACTTGCAAGTTTTCAGTCAAAACTCACAGTTTTGCATACTTGCGCTACTAATAAAATTTTAATTTTTACATAATAAAAAACATAATAATTTTGATGGTATATAATTTGAGAGTTTTTCTACAATTCCATGTAAAAATATTGACTACTTTTATATTTAAAACATTCTCATTTTTCTCTTTAAAAATTGTCCCCAAATTTGAACTTTTCTGATGCAAATTCACTCTTAGATGCCTCCCAAGCCTACCACCAACGCTACCCCCAAGGCTCCCAAGAGCACAGCTGCTCCTGCTCAGGCAAGAAAGACCAAGGCTACCCTCTCCAAGCAGCCTCCTAAAGAAAAAATGCCTGCCAAGACCCCCACGCCTTCCCCTAAGCCTGAGGCTGATAGCCCCACCCCTCCCCACTCTCCCTTTGTCTACTCCCCCTCTGATCCCCAGGAGAAGCACGTCCACTTCAATGATGAAGATGAGAATGAAAGAGTCTCCAAAAACAACTCTGGTGACCATGGTTCTGCAGCCTCAGAGGAGGAGCCCATCCTAGAGTGGGACTTACATGCAGTTGCCAATATCTGCAACATCAACGGGCAATTTAAAGTTCCAGCTGTTTTCCCTGACTCTTTTCCCATTATGACCAAGAAGGGGGTGCTGGCTTTGTCAAGGACGGCTTCCTTTTCACCTGCAATGACCAGAGAAAAAATATGGCGCACCATCACTACTGGTGTGATAGTCCAGGCTGCCCCGCGCAATTAACTACAATTGGGTTTACCCAAGTCAAGGAGCTCACCATTGAGCATGACTGTTTGGGCTCTGATATGATCCTCTACTATCTTATGCGCTGGTACCTTTGCCAAGCCATTCCTTTCAACAAGGACTTGACTTCAACTGAGCTGGTAACACATGCTCTCCTTTACCTGAATGAGGATCAGAGAGAGGAGGTTGGAGAAAAGACCAGACTCCAACAGTATGTGACTGATCAACGGTCAATTGATGCCAATATTGGCGTCAGCGCTAGAAGCATTGATGAGCTTGTACTTTTGGAAGTCCAGAAGACTACCATGCTTGGAAAGCCCTTTCTGCTACACAACAATGGGCAAGGTTCACCAAACTGTATTTTGTGCTTTTCAACACAAGAGGATCTTGTACGCCTTCTAAAGTGTGATACCTGGTTTGCTAATGGGACTTTTGCCTCTTGTCCAAAGCTATTTTATCAGCTTTGGGCCATCCATGGTCAGGTCAATGAACACACCATCCCCTTTGTCTTCTTCTTTCTCCCTAATAAAAGGGAAGAGACTTACATTCACGCCTTGGATATACTCAAGCAAAAACTGGATGCCATCTTGCCCACGCTTGAAGAAGAGCCAACTGAGAAAAGGGGCCGCAAGAAGAAGAAGGTCAGCCCAGAGGCCACCCAGGAGCAACAGGCCACAACCAGAAAGGCGCTAGAGTCCCTTCCCTACCATACCACGTTAATGGTTGACTTTGAGGCTGCACAGGCCAACACCTTTATCAAGGTATTTAGGAGCAGGCCCCAAGGCTGCTTCTTCCACTACCGCCAGGCTCTGCGCAAGAACCTGATGAAAAACCCAGCCCTCAATAAGCTGGTATTCAAGGATGGCACAAAGGAGGCCAGAAAGATCTTCAATTGCTTTGCTGCTCTGGCCATGGTCAGAAAGGAAGAGGTTAACCTTTTTTATAACAAGCTTCTCAATGACAATTATATTATTGAGAACCAAGAAGCATTTGCTCCTTTCATCCAGTACTTTGAGCACCAGTGGGTGGGTGTATTCCAGGGACATTGCTGCATCTGCAAGGGCAGCAACTCAATTAATTGGAACTGCTATAAGCAGGTCAAAGAAGGCGTAACTAAGACCACCTCATCACTTGAAGGTTGGCACAATCAATTTTCCCGCCTGGTTAAGGTAAAAAAGCCTATGTTCAATGTGATTGTCAACAAGCTGAAGATTCAGCATGCTCATGGAGATCAGCTATACTCCCAGGCCATCAAAGGCAAAGCTGTTGTATCCAAGCATGCTGGCCAGCAGGTCAAGTTTGCAAGTGTTACCAAGGAGGTTTTGGCCTATTACACCAGAGAAGGCTGCCTTACCCATCTCAAAGGCATTGCCACAGCCCTTGGATCTAATGTATAATCCACTTTCTTTAACAATAAATTTCTTTCTTTCAAATATTTGATTTTAACTTTATTTTTAGTATATACATGTTTAATATAGAGTTAAAATTTAATACAAAAATATCACCGTTTTAGGATGTGTTGACTTTGGAGCTTTGTGCACTATAGTTAGTATTAGCTGACCCCACATTTTTATTGCAGATTTAGAATTCTTGGATGATTTTGAGTCTAGCTGTATGCTTTTTTTGAAACTTTTAATATGTATATATGCTTAATATAGAGTTAAAATTTAATACAAAAATATCACTGTTTTAGGATGTGTTGACTTTGGAGCTTTGTGCACTATAGTTAGTATTAGCTGACCCCACATTTTTATTGCAGATTTGGAATTCTTGGATGATTTTGAGTCTATTCATATGTTTTTTATAGTTTTTGAAATTATTTTGGGCTTTTATCAATATTTTAAGTTATCTGGCGCGGTTTAGCCAGAAATCCAGGATAGGGTTCAAGATGGTGTTTTTGGACACGTTTTTGAGATAGTGTCTTTCTAGATGGCATATCCCACCAAGAATTCAATCTCTAGGATTAAAAAACAAGAGTAGAAGCAAAAACAGGAGTAAGATTGGAGGTAAAACAAAAGCCAAGGAAAACAAAAAGATAAACAAAATTATTGCTAAGTGGTAATTTTTTATGATTTGAAGCTGGAAAAGAGTTTTTTTGAGTTTTTATTTTAAAATCAAAAGGAATAAAAAAGATAAAAAAATTCCTTAGCTGATAACTAACATTCATGTTAGAAGATAAAAAAGTGTAATCCTTATATATAATCAGTAATAATGGAATCTTGCATTTGGTCAAGCTGGGGGGTAACAAGAGGGTGCATTGGTACTAGGTAGGCAGGCAAGTAGTTGTAACTATCCCTAAATAGGCACAGTTGGATGATGCACCAGGCATCCTTGAAGTTGAAATGTTCAGGTACTCTAGTTCTATAAAGAGTGTCCACCAGGGGGATTTTCTAAGATCAAACTTAAATAAACAAGGCTTGATTAACGTTTGGTTAAATTCTCATAGATAAAGGGAGCTCCAGGAAGTAAAAACAACTCAGGCTGCAGGTTCACACTTTTAATAGGTAGCCAGGCAGAAGCAGAAGGACCTTCTGACAATGTGTTTAAATTATAGAAAACCAACTAGATGGGGTATAATCTGGTTAAACCAAAGTTTTATCACAATTTTGTTATCAGAATGACAATAAAGCCTTATCCAAACTTGACATGGCATATATACTAACTTTCTAGGCTTCATCTTTGGGGAAGGAATTTGGACTTTGGGCAGTCTGGTGTCAGGAAACTAGGGGTATCAGAAAGACTTCAGGTTTTGACAGAGTGTCATAGGATGATACTTGAAAAGAGATGTAGAAAACTTCCTGTTTGCAACCCATATTCCTAAAATCAGGCAGACAGGCTAAATGCATGCTAGTTTTAATGCTGGGGGCATTATCTTCTGGCTTCTATTGGTGGGATTTATTTTTGATTTAGCTAGAATCTTCATTTGAAAAGTTGCCTCTTCAGGTTAGGAGCATAATCCAGGTGGTGAACTATTGGCTTTTATTTTTCCAGGCTTTATCAAATATTATTTAATTTGTGGGGTATAAATCAAATAACCCTCATATTTAATCTCAAAAAATGCAAGCACCTGACCCTCTGAGCAAGTGGGCTGTAAGATGTGAGGTCCCAGATTCAATTCTTGATTTTCATTTTGCTTTAAGATGAGAAGCAAAATGTCATTTGTGACAATGGCTTCAAGAACAATTGCATCCTAGATAACATGCTCAATTGAACAGTATCCAGGAGAAATTTTCTTCCTGTTTAGATATTGACATGCTTCATCCAGTTTAATTATAATATCAAGAGTGCTGCAGGCTTCTGCTTTAATTTCCGTCAAGATAAAAAGACATAGGTAAACAAATAAGTGAAATCTCTGCCCTGTTTGCATGGAAGAGAACTCGCATAATTTATTTTTATATATTACTAGTATTATTTTTGCAAGGTGATTGTGAGAATTGAGGAGCAGGTTAGTAGGAAATAAAACCATGCTCTCAACCGTAATAAAATTGTGGTTTCAACAACAACCAAAAGGTTGCTGCCAACAATTTCTGGGAGGTCAAAGGTGGGAGGGAATCAACTGAAAACCAAAAGCAACAGAAAAAACCAAGTGGCCAAATTAGACTAACAAATTTCATACTTTATTAGAGTAGAGAATGATGAAGCAAGGTCTTTTACAGCTCTTGCATTCATTTAAAGGGAGGGAATATAATTTGGGTAGGAAGTTGAATGTCAAAATTAATCAACCAATGATATGAGAGAATATGAAAACATTTCTTGAGGCAGGCAAATATGGAAAAATCAAAAAGTAAAATCAACTCAACTAAAAATTGAGGAACCTTCTTTAGATGCAAATACCACTGCTCTTGGCCGCTCTTGCACATGATATTTAATCAGAGGTGTCTCTTGGGTGTGTTAAGAGCTGGCATCTTCAAAATAATTCAGCAAAGAATAGTGTGAGGACCTTTCTGGGGGTTTTGGTAAATCTTTGGATAAATATCCAGGCGTAATCTGACAGAGATCCCCAAGAATTTGGTGAGGATTGAAGTAGAGGCCCAAGGGGGAGGCGTAAAATTCACAGTGATTGTAAACAGTTTTTTCTATAGTGAGGGGTACATAGGTCTCATTGACTCACCAGGAGGCCCCAAAGTCTCCAATGACACCCATGACGTGGGGCACAACAGGGGAGAGAATATTGGAAAGGTCACTTATTTTTGCTTTAAAACATTTTTTAGGTATGATACAGTAGTTTTCAAAACTATGGCACTAAGCAAAAACCTCATCTGTAAACAAAATCAACTCAGATGCACCCAAGATTTTAAAAATGTATCTGTATTGATTAATAATAGATTTGGGTTCATCTTAATTCTGTTTTGAGATTCATTGATTTCATTTGCAGATGTGTTGATTTTGCTTACAGATGAGTCTTTTTGCTTGGCGCCATAGCTTTTAAACTGCTGTATTGTGTATTTGGTTGGAAATCAGAATTGGATTTCTTCTTATCTCTGCCACATACCAGGAATGTGTTGGTTTGGTATTCTTTTAAAAAAGTCCCAGACTAGTATGATAAAGGGCTTTCAGAAGCCTGGATGGAACAAAGGGAGCAAGGTGGAGCTATGGGGCCGCAGACAGAGCTGCAACCCTATTAAGAGTCATATTTTGTTGGTTGTAGCTCATAAAGTTTATCTTTAAATGTTGGTCAAGTTTTAGCCAGTTTATCTAACATCTCACAGTTTACTTCTGACTTCAGAACCAGCTTTCACCCAATATGTGGAACTTAGTTAATATTGAAGGTCTGTGTTGCATGTGGTTTTAAAAAATTGCGGTATTATGCCTTAAAGCTTGCCTAAATAAAGTTAAAATGTTAAAATTTGTCTTTAAGTTTATTTTTACCTTATTTTATATCCTCTACAGTTGCTTCTCTTAACAGGCACAGACTCTCTGGGCTTCTTGAGGGCAGGTTGTTAGTTAAAGTGAGCTAATTTCAATTCTTTTATTTTTTAATTGCTCAAACATCTGCAGGTTTTTTGCCTAGTTCTCCACCATTTCAAGTCCCTGTGGTGTTGTAACTGTGCTGTTTTAGAAGAGTTACAAGGGGAAAAATATTTAGAAGCTAGATAATAATCTTTATTGAGAGATAGTGATTATATAGTCATTGTGAATCAAGGATAACAGGAACATGATTGTGTTGATCATATGGCTGGATGGTGAAGGGGGTGGCTTGATCCTGATAATGAGTCAAGCGCCAAAACAAGGTATCCATAATAAGGGATCATAATCTTTTTATGTTGTTGGGTTTGGCAATTCAAGTTGACTTCCTAGTCTGGCTTCAAGTGGCCGGGTAATCAGATTGCAGGTCACAAACCTGCTTGCTTGGAACCTTGCTGGCAGGTTGAGCCTGCTGTTTTGACACCCCCCCAACTGAAGGTTGGCCTCCTCTGGGGGTAGGTTGTCAAGGAGGTTTTCAGAAGCCACGGTGCCATACTGGACTA
>QTSX02002583.1:0-19378 GCA_014839935.2 Entomophthora muscae | reverse complement strand
TCAATCTTAGCATATTAAATTAGATCTGTAACTCTTTAGGCCCTTCAAGATAGCTACAGTTATGAATAATCACATCTACCACTTGAAGGATTTCCAAGACAACACCAAGCAGCTATATCATAAATAAAAGTTCCCTTGTTGTGGTATTCCTGCCTCAGAAATACCTTTACTGCACCTTTCTAGATGCTTTATGGATTACCCATACTCTTTGGAGATGGTATGGTGGAGCAGGGGGCAAGGGGAATGTTTGCAAGTGAAATATGTGGGGATTGGGGAGCAGATTATAGAGAAATAAAACCTAGCTCTCAGCCACAATAAACCCTGGTTTCACAATAAGCAAAATGTTGCTCACTAACAATTCCTGGGAAGCCAAAGGGGAAAGGGATTAAAATGAACACTGAAAGCAACAGACAAAACCCAATGGCTAGAGCTACTGACAAATTTTGAACTTTATTATGTTAGAGAATGATGAAAAAGGTCTTTTAAAACTCTTGCATTCATTTAAAGGGAGGGGATGAAAATTAGGTGGGAGATCAAATGTCACAAAACCAATCAACCAATGATATGAGGGAATATGAATACATTTCTTGAGGCAGAAAAATCTGGACAAATTCAAATGGATAAAATCAAAGAAAAATGATTCAACTAAAATTGAGAAACCTATCTTGGATGCAGTTATTACTGCTCCTGGCTGCTCTCACACATGATATTTAACCAGATGTGTCTCTTGGGTGGTTTAAGTGGGGGCATGTTCAAACTAATTCTACAACTAATAGTGTGAGGACCTTTCTTGGGGGTTTTCAGCAAATCTTTGGATAAATATCCAGGCGTAATTTGGCAGAGATCCCCAATCATTTGGTGAGGATTGAAGTAGAGGCCCAAGGGGAAGACGTAACTTTACAAAATAGGTCCTCAGTTTCTAATGTATCTCACAATGCATGGGGGTGCCAATTGTTCCCCGTGATGAATCTAACATCGTGACCTCACTTGACTCCACTGGCATGGTGGGACTCATGATTCCTTAAAGGAGTGGGCTGATTACAAAGATGATCACAATAACCCTTATATGAAACAATGCTGACCCCTATCTGAATCAATACTGCACCCCCACCCCCTTGGTGGCCCAATGGCTTTTCTGCACAGTATAAGAATCCTGGTTCTTCTTGATAAAGATCATCTTGATATAAATCCCTTTCCCCAACTCCAAGTGCTGAATTGCAACAGTAGGATGATTCTCATATGTTCTTAAAAGTGCAATGTTTAAAGCCATGTGGGAAGCGTGGTATTCTACACGGCTGCTGCTACGCATAAATGTTTGTGCATAAGCGCTTTCTGGCACTGGTATTGTTAAGTATATTTGGGGCTGATGTTATGGCATGGTTTATGGATCCTTTTGGCTCTAAAATCTAAGGAGCAAAGTATGTCATCTTTGCTTGTGTAGGCGAAATTGGATATCGCTGCTGGAGGCAAGGTAATCTATGGCTTGTATTCCAAGTACTTGCATTCTGATGTCTGGTTCGTATTTGAATAGTGAAGGAATAGATTTGTGTGGAATTTTGTTTTAGAGATGGGGGTTTCTAACTGCTAGGTCACGTACCTTGGAAGCCCTTTTGCTGCGAACAGCAGATTCCAGTTATATTTCTTTGGATTTGGATTGGGCTTTGGGGTCATTAGCTGCAAGTGGGGTGGCTCCTGCAGCCAAGTTATTGGTATCGAGTTAGCTGGATTTGCTTTTGGATGGAAGTATTTCCATTATCGAATATGATTTGTTCGGTATATCCTTCGTCCAATGGCTGGCCGTGGTTATGAAATTTACCCCAGGTGTGCTGTTCAAATGCCAAGGCTAATAGGCTGGACAGCGCAATTTGTGATTCGACCCTTTGGGGAATAGCAGTGGGCTTTGAAGTGGGTTTCCTGTTGGCAGGTTCGACTTGGCTTGAATCGAATGCTCCCCTTGAATGCCAACCCTGTGCCTCATACCGTAATCATATTGTTTGTAGACCTGTTACTACTTTTACCTTTAGCCATTATATCTCCATCATATCAAACTGTAAGCTAGTTTGTCTACACCTTTTCCAAGTGCGTGTTGTTTTTGCTTAAAATTATTTGTACCTGGTAGCACGTTTGTCTTTAGAGCATACATTTTTTATACGCCATTTGGTACCTTTATTTTTTTAATAAAAACGCGTTTTGTCGCTTAAAACCCTTTAATTTTGGAAATGTCTCAAGTCATTATTTCTTCTGCTTCGTTTTAAAGCACTAATTCACCTGATTCAATTGATTTTATTTATAAGTTTATTTAGTTGATATATTAACTCCTTTAGTTACCTGAATTTAAAATACTAAAATTCACTGTTAGACAACTAATGAACGACAAAGAGAATCTAATGAATGGTTATCCGCCAGGTGGGCAGGGATATGCAATCCAGCCATACATGGTCTATGGAAGCGGAATCAACCCTCAATCAATGCACTCGCATTCCTTGAACTCTGGAATATCTACACCTGCCCATGTTAATCCCACGCTCGGATACCACCAAACGCCTTCGCAGAACATGTTCAATTCAAATTCGCGCTATCTAGGCCCTCAAAAGGGCTTGGGTATGCCCTATGCCGGTGGAAACGTAAATCAGTTAAATTCTGCTCTGAATGAAGGGCGGAATCAGCATATTTCTTCGAGTATTAATCCTGGAATGATGTCAAATGGAAATCACTCTGTTCTGCCAGTCAGCAGCATGCTCAGCCAGAAGATGGCATCCCTTGTGATCACCTCTCGTGCGACTCTGACTCCGTTTGCTGCTGCCAAGCAATCCACGCGGACCAGCTACCGAGAAGATGCTGAACAATGGACGATCCTTGATATGACGGGCATGCGGCTCAAATCCCTAAGTCCGCAGCTGTTTCAATACTCATTTCTAACTGTGCTGCATCTCGCGCACAACTACTTGACTTACCTTCCGCCTGAGATTTCACAGCTAAAAGCTCTGACAAAACTCGACATTAGCGGCAATGCTATCAACATGCTTCCTCCCGAGCTGGGGCTACTTGTCAATCTGAAGGAGCTGTTATTGTTTGATAACTCGTTGGTGCATCTCCCTGGAGGCCTTGGTTCTCTGTACCGCCTAGAGACTCTTGGGCTGGAAGGCAATCCCATGAACGAAACTATTAAAATGAAGCTCCATAAAGATGGTGCCGCAGGCGTCATCAGCTTTTTGCGCGATACCTACGATGGTATGTCGCTTATCTATTTCTTGACTAATCTCCAGATCACGAACTGCCTCCTCCGCGCAGGTGGGAAGCTATTGAAAGGGATTCCAAAGATGATTCAGGTTTTTAAATGCTAGTTGCCATGCTAATTTGGTAGAGAAATTAAGGGTCATGTCATACAATGTCCTCTGTGAAAAGTACGCCACGCCCCAGCAATACGGCTATACTCCCTCCTGGGCTCTAGACTGGTCTTATCGCAAAGAGCGCATCCTCAATGAAATAACTCAGCATTCATCGGATATCATCTGCCTTCAGGTTTGTTTAAGTGCTGCTTTCCTCTAAACTGCTAGGAAATAGAGGCTGGCCAATATGAGACCACCTTCAAGCCAATCCTACAGAAATCTGGATACGATGGTGTCTTTTGGTGCAAGACGCGTGCCAAGACGATGCCCGAAAAGGACCGGTCCTCAGTTGATGGCTGTGCTACTTTCTTCAAGACTTCCAAGCTGGAGCTGATCGAAAGTCGCATAGTTGAGTTCAATGCTGTGGTTGGTCGTGAAGAATTTAAATCACAAGACACGTTCAACCGCCTCATGAACAAAGACAATGTTGCGGGCTTGGTACTCTTCGAGACTGTTGAAAAGAAGACACGTCTGCTCGTCGCCAACGCCCATGTTCACTGGGATCCCGAATACGCTGATGTCAAACTGGTTCAGGTGGCCGTTCTGACCAAAGAGATGGAAGCGATTGTCGAGCAGCATACCAAGAAGCTTCAAACCAGTGCCAAGGACCATCCCCTTCCCAATCACCAACGTCTTCCTGTGCTATTGGCTGGTGACTTCAACTCTCTGCCCGATAGTGGTGTATATAAGTTCCTTGAAGATGGAACTATTGGTCCCGATCATGTTGATCTAAAGGGCCGTAGCTATGGTACCTTTACCAAGAACGGAGTTTCGCACAACTTGTTTCTGAAGTCCTCCTGCAACATGATCTTCACTAACTTTACTCCCACCTTTACTGGCACTATTGATTATATTTGGTATACCCCCTCCTGCCTTACTATCACCCAAGTGCTTGGTGGCGTAGATGAGTCATACACTAGCAAATATGTTGGATTCCCCAATGTCCACTTCCCTTCCGACCACATCCCCTTGCTGATTGAGATCAAACTCAAGGCTAAGTCCAAAACGTCATCCAAGCCCCAGTTTGCTTCATACAATGCAGGTGGTCGGTCAGCTGCCAGTTACGCTCCCTTGACCGGCACTGGGCCTTCGACGCAGTCTTTCAACCAAAAGAAAGGCTCGGCGCCCTCTAGTCATCCCGGTAGGGGCAGCAAATGATTGGTTACACTGGACCCATATTTATATTGGTTAAGTATGTAAGTATGTATGTCCCCCCTTCCTTATCTCCTCAAAAGAGATTGCTCATGCTGAACCCTCTGAATTCCTTGCCCTTCCCTTAACCCTATGTTTTACTTTTTCATTTTTCAATAAAGTGGCTCCTTTCGTAGCTGATGAAATATCATTAATTACGTCATTAATCAGCAAATACCACTCTGACTTGTAAAGTACCATTGAATCTTCCCTTTTTTAATGTTTAGGCTGTAAATTAAAGCCTAAAAGCTTTAATAACCAAACCAATTGGTTGGATTGCCAAGTTGCTTGATCTACAAGCAACCGCCTGGTTTCAAAGACGTTTTGCATACTGCTAATGTACTTAGCCCATATCTTTCAGAGTTCAGGTTTGATTCGCATAACTGTCCTTTATCTGGAACAGCTATAATCAACGGCCAATGAACCACCATCTTTCGCGGCTCACCTGCGCCATCGGGATACAATCCTTAATTGCATGGCATCCCACCATCTAAACTCTAGCCTTTCACGTCAATTAAACATAACGTTCAGTGCTAGGATATGACTCAGATCCGCGTTTAGTTTCCTATAGATCGTAGAGGATGAGCTACACACCATTAAATACAAACCTACGATTACAACCACTGAATTCCAGGCTTCCCAATCCAACCTTTCGGGTTATGACATGCCGACCATATCGGGTTTCACTCAGCCACTCAAGAGAAGCTAGTGATCGCTCTACTGGATTGCTCAATAGCAATCAGGTAACTAAAGAAAGCTTCTACAAGGTTGAGCGAAACCGATACTCTTTTGCATTAACCTTTCAATGGAAGGCTTTGGTCCTGCCTGTGAAGTTAGTTTACTCGGTCCATTAGAGTGTATCCCATCAAGTTGGGTGAACGGTATCGGTCAAGTGGCTGCCGATAGAGTTGATGACTATACCGGCTCCTTTTATGGTAATTTCCATCTCTCTTCTCAGAGCTTCAGGTAACTGGTTATCATATTCTTGGTGAAGATCCTTATTAAGGGATTCAAGAGTCTGTGGCTTGTTGATGTAAACCCGAGACTTCAAACCCCTGATAAAAAGCATCCTGGATCACTTAAATTGGGTGATTTTGCAGGCCAGTGCAAATCATCAAAACGAGATAACAAATAACTTGGATATGCTTCCTTCAGAATATCAGCCATGGCTCAATTAGTTTCAGGACCGAGAATTCAAGTCTCAACCGATATTTCCTATTCTGTTGATACTTGTGCCCAGACTTAAGCTCTGATTGTCTGTTTCTCCTTTACCATATTTAGCCGCTTATATTTCCGCACATACTGAACCATTTCAGCCCAAACCGGCGTCAGCTGAACGCCCTCAATTCCAGCTTTCAGGATCTTACTCCTGACAATACTTTTCTGATTTGAAATTATGAGTCAACCCCGCTTAAACATAACCCCCCTATCATCTCCTTTTCTTAGAGCTGGGTATAAACCCCTCACACTTCTATTATATCAAGCAATTCAATCTCCTCCTGTTTAGGTTCATCAATAAAACTATTCTCTCAATCCTAGCTGTATCTTTTGTATCCTTGGGAAATAGTAATTTATTGGTGATGGTTGAGCACAGCCTTTGATACAACTGTAGCTATTGTTGAAAAAGTCTAAAGCCTTACAATTCACATACACTGTTGCACTGTCCTGTTGAAACCACATGTTCTCCAGTCTCAATCCATCCAATCAAGGAAGAAAATTTTGGTAGCCCTGGCTCTGCAGCATGTGCCGTCCACAGCCATCATTTGGCCTATGGTGTTC
Organism: Entomophthora muscae; assembly: GCA_014839935.2. NCBI lineage: Eukaryota > Fungi > Entomophthoromycota > Entomophthoromycetes > Entomophthorales > Entomophthoraceae > Entomophthora > Entomophthora muscae. The sequence goes on along the minus strand of QTSX02002583.1, from coordinate 13,019 downwards.
TAAAAAGATGGCCCAATGGCTCCCCTGGCATAAACAGCACACCTCACAGGAACTTGAGCAGGTGTAGTGGTACCTTGTGGGTGTTACACAGACTATTTGTGCCCCAGAAACAACTGTTCTGTTTACCTGCATAGCCGCCAAGGTGGGGATGAGCCTCATCACTCATGATGATTTTTGATGAAGGATTTTCCACCTCTTTGTTGAGATTCAGGGTATCTTGGGCATAGGCTGCACACTTTTGGCGGCCAGCAGCTAACAGCTGATGCACTTTTTAAGGGGACATCTTCAAATCTTTCACCAAAATCCTGCGTAGAAACCACCTGCCAATCCCCAGCTGCATGACAGGCTGTCTGGTCAATGTTCTGGGGCCCTTGTTGACACCTAGGGCAGCGGCAGCAACATTCTCAGCAGAATGGCTGCTCCAGGGCTGGCCGGCCTTGGGAAGGTCTCAGGTTGTCCCATGTCTCTTCAAGGGAAGCGGCCAACTGTCCCAGGGTTTGCCCAGCCAGTGGGGTACAACCAGGAAGTCAGAAAAAGAATTCCTGCCCCACCAGCACAACTGGCAGGTTTCTGGGCAAACAATGGAACCAACCATCCCAGGTTCTTGCAGAGCACCTTGGCTCATGACTTTTCAATCTGTATCCCATGTTTGTTTGCTCCACAAGCCCCAACCCTGAATCAGCACTTGGTGTTGGGGAACCAACCTGTGTCACGGTAGATTCCATAATGCCAGGTATTGTCCGTCCAAGTAAGAAGGCTCGGAAGGCCGGAAAACCTGTATCAAAATTGACCAAGTTAACGGATTTAAACCAAACAGTAGATCAAAAATGGGTCACAGCTGCTCCAGTCCACCAGCTGAAACCAGCTCCCCCTTTCAAAATGACGTTGATAAATTGACGTAATATGAGGGTCACCTGATATGAGCTTGTTAATTGGTATGGTTGTCAGAGACTAGTCACGCAAGGGTTCTTTGCAACCTGGACCAGATACTTACTTGGCGACGTGGAAGGAATAGGAGGTCAAGACTCAGGTGGTATTGTATAGTCAAATTTTGATATATATTAATAGTTTTCCCTGTTTCAACTCTAAGAGTTGAGTCTTCCTAAATTTACTCAATAAAAATCAATTATCCCAAGTTCTAAATTTTAATTTTTAAAAATGCATCCTGTGATTGGGTTGTTACAGTATATCCCGTACAATCTGATTCTGAACTGAATCATTTCAGGAAGATGGGGTCCCGCATCTGGAACTTTGTTGGTGGCCTCAAAATGTCAATTTCATGCCAGCCAATTTTGTAGCTCCCCCCATTCTTGAAACTGAAAATTGTGTCCTTTCTCAATGCCCAGAATTATACGCTGAAGATGCATTGATGCTTTCCCAGGTCATTTATCTTGGTTTACTTTGGTTAGGACTACTGGTTTTACTTAATACTGGAGTTATAATTGGAAATTTCACAAAAAAATATCTGAAGCCGCGTTGGTGGTTAATAATCAATTCTATGTGGATTTAGATGGTAATTCCCCATCATTTAGAAACGGCTTCATATTATCCAGTGATTTCTGTCACAACCTGGAGCCACCGGCTTGCTAGCATCTAAGAACTGGTGGGTTGCAGACGGGCGGGCAGGGCCCACCAGAGGATTGGTGCTAACTTAATGAGGTAGGATGTTGATTTGCCCACCCAGGACCAAGGGCAGGCAGTTGGGACAATAATCTCTATTACCCCAGTGAGGGTGATATAAATTATCCCAAATAGCTTGTTGGTATGGTCCAGGGGAAGCTCAGTGGCAGATGCAAGCATTGGTTTGGGGGTGACAGGTGGTTCCATGTCTAATTGGTAGGCAGGGAGGAAGTTGTATTTATCTCTGAACAGGCGGGGCTTGGTAACGTGCTAAGGGCCCTTCCTGTTGTATCTGGTTAACACTTTAGATCAGGCCAAGGGATCATGTGACGATGTCATTGTCTTAGGTTCAATCTCTGATATTCAGGCTTCAAGGGGTATTTCTGTAAAATGGACAGGACTAAAAGTGCACCTGGCAGATGATAAGTAGCTGGCAGGGTGGCAGGAGGATCAGACAATTTTTGACTTAACTGGTAGAAAACTAGGATAAAATATGGCAATATTTGGGAACTCCAATATCTCATAACCTTTATTTAAAAATTATGATGGGGATTGATCTTAATCTGGCAGGTACCTATACTGCACTGCTCAGGCCTCATTTCTGATTGGGTTTCTTGAGCTCAGGCAGGCTGGCATTGGGGAGTCATGAGTGGTGGGGTGGCATTTGGCACAGGTGGGTTGCCATTGGCTACCTCTGGATGATAAGGCTTGAAATTCTTCTGTTTGGTAACTCAGAAATTGGCATTGGACAGGTGTTCAGGTCCAGTGCCACTTCCTTGACTTTGGGAAAGTTTGGGTCAACTCTCATTGGTGGTCTTGCTTATTTCATCAAACAAACTGCCAGTGTCAAGCATTGGTACCTCAGGGAAACTTCTGGAATCAAGCACTAGCGTTTTTGAAAAACTCTGTGGTGTAGGCAAGGATTTGGATTCAAGCAGGTTGGCATCAACTTTATTAACAGACAAACTATCAACTGGTTGTGGGCTGCTGAGTTCCCAGTCTTCTGAACTGGCCCCATACTTTGGGGTTTGGGTACAACAAAATTTTCATTCCTGACACTTGGCCCCAATTGCAAAAGTTATAGGGGGTCACGCCCTGCCCCAAATTTTTTTTTTTTTTTTTTTTTTTTTTCTTTTTTTTTTTTTTTTTTTATTTTATTTTATTTTTTTTTTTTTTTTTTTTTTTTTTTTTTCTTTTTTTTTTTTTTTTTTTTTTTTTTTTTTTTTCTTTTCTTTTCTCCTTTTTTTTTTTTTTTTTTTTTTTTTTTTTTTTTTTTTTTTTTTCTTCCTTCCCTCCCCCCCCCCCCCTCCTTCCTCCTCCCCCCCCCCCCCCTTCCTCCCCCCCCCCCCCCCCCCCCCCCCCCCCCTCCCCCCCCCCCCCCCCCCCCCTCCCCCCCCCCCCCCCCCCCCCCCCCCCCCCCCCCCCCCCCCCCCCCCTCCCCCCCCCCCCACACCCCTAAAAAAGGGACACAACCCCCCCCCCCCCCCCCCCCCCCTCTTTATACTTTTTTTTTTTTTTTTTTTTTTTTTTTTTTTTTTTTTTTTTTTTTTTTTTTTTTTTTTTTTCCCTTTTAAAACAACAACCCCCCCTTTTCCCCCCTTCCCCCCTTACCCCTTCTTTCTGGGGAATCCCAATACAACATTCCTTTTTATTTCCTCTCCCACCTTCTTCCTTCTTCTTTTCCTTGGGTTTTTTACCCCTCTCCCCCTCTTTTTCCCCAAGGTTTGGGGTTTTTAACTCCTCCCCCACACACCCCCACTCTTTTTTCTCCCCAATTAACCCCACCCCTTTCCTTCCTTTGGTTTACCCTCCCCCCTTATGGGCCAGACCCTACCTAGGGGGTCATCATCAAGTGATCCCTTTTTCCGCACTCTGTAGCTCAAGCGGGTGAGTGGCACTGCAAAGGTATAATAATGCAGGCATATAGCCAATAGTTACACCCCAAGGCCAAATAGCCCAGGGTGTGATGGAAATTGCCGGATAGTAAGAAGCTTTCTCCAAGTGGTGGGGAATCATCACTCTGAATCCACATAGAGTTAATGATTAACCACCAACACAGCTTCAAATACTGTTTTGTGAAATTTCCAAATGAGATACCAGGGCTAAGTAAAATGATTAACCCTAACCAAAAGAGCCCAAGATAAATAGCCTGCAAGAGAATCAGAGTGTCTTCAGCATAAAATTTAGGACATTGAGATAGAGCCAAAGTTTCAGTTTCAAATGTAGGAGGAACAACTCTAAGATTGGCAGGCATTGGATTGACATTGGGCAAAGGCAACAACAAAGTAATGACATCAGAACCCCATCTTCCTGTAATAATCTGGCTAAGAATTAGATTGTATGAAACGTAGTGCAGCAGGCCAACTACAGGATGCATTTAAAATAAAAGTTAGACCAAGGGATATTTTGATTTTATTGAGTAAATTTTGGGAGGACTCAACTCTTAAGAGTTGAAACAGTGAAAATTATTCAGTATATATCAAAATTTGACTATACAATACCGCCTGGATCTGGGCTCCTATTCCTTCCACATTGTCAAGTGAGTATCTAGTCCAGCTTGAAAAGAACCCTTGAGTGACCAACTTCTGATGACCATGCTGATAAATAAGATCATATCAGGTGACCCTCAAATTACGTCAATTTATCAATGTCAGATTATGAGGGGATTGGATTCAACTGGCAAACTGGAGCAGCTTTAACCCATTTCTGATCAACTGTTTGATTCAAGTTCGTTAAATTGGTCAATTTCATTAAAGGTTTTCCAGCTTTTTGAGCCTTCCTACTTGGCCAAATAATCCCTGGAATTATGGAATTTACTGTGACACAGGGCACGCTTTTGTGACAACCAAAGCCATCCTACCTTGAAATAACCAGGACTGGTATGTATTGCTGATATCATACATGGGATGGAAAACAAACACTTTCTGGCAATTTAACATGTTGATGATATCTCTTCTCTACAAATTAGCCCTGTTCTGGGTAAAAGCTGGGAAAGAAGATTGAAATGAACAGCAATAAGTAGATATACTGGAACTGTAAGCGTGTAGAGTTGGTTTGAGATAGTACAAAAGGAGAGCAATCAGTAAAGAAATAATGCATCTTAAAAATGCTTGACTAAAATTGTAAAAATGTCCAGAAAAAGGTAATTAAAAGTGAAATTTAATGTGAAAGCTCATTTTATTGAGATGGCTGAAGGGCTATACAGTTGAAGAACGCCATTCTGGGTTATAAGGTTGGTTCTGATAAGGGATCTAGATTAATGAAACAATGATGTGGCGGCCCTGAACATCTTCTGTCCTGGAAAATCAGAAAGCAATCAATTGTGCCCAAGCTTTTTATTTCTTAATTTATTTGTACACTGCAACACATAATGTCCCAATTCTTTATTCCTCCTTTGAAATATCATCAGAAGTTAGGCTTTTGATGACAACTGGTTGGTGATTCTCCAGTTTTTTGGCTAGGGTTGAAAATATTGTGGATTTAGCTATTTTATTAGCTCTGAGGTGGTCAAAGTGATATTGCTTTATAGTATTTTTTGTTACTGAATTTATTAGATATGTCTTGATGGTGCAAGAACTGAACTATTTCTTTTTTAAACCTTTGAAAAAATTCTAGTTTTTATTCTGGGAGTTGGTGATCATAATGTGATCCTTTTAAAAAGAGGTTTTTGTATAGGGAATATATTGTGCTTTAACTTATTTTTCTTGTTATAGTTTGATATTGGGTTGTATTTCTTTTAGTTTGGGGTCTTTATCCACTGAGGGACTTGTGGTGAAATAGCTAGTCTGTTATTTGGTATTTATTGATTGCTGGCCTTAACTTTTAATATGTTTGCCAAGCATCTATAATTTTCTATACTTCAGTTGTTATTAATCCTACCCTTTTTACAGCTGTGTTTAAAACACTGTTTTAAACCAAAAATGATACATTTATCATTTAAGTTTCTAGTTATAGTCATTGCAGCAAAATCTTTTAGGAACTGAATTAGTTAATCATTAATGTTCTATACTGTTGTTCTTCATAACTTTTGGATATCATATAACAGGCGTATATGTTTCTCTTGATTGAATAAAAAAGTAGTTGTATGCTGTTAATTACTTAAAAAAGGTTTATCTCTAAGCTTGGGTCATTTTACTTGTCTTCTTCTGGTGCATGAGCAAATAATATAAGTCTTTGACTGTTTATATTAGTTGCTGATAGCTATAGACTTCTTTCGACTTCATGTTTTAATACTGTCAAATTGGATATTCATCACAAGCTTAAGAAATAATCTTACATCTTGATTTTTCTCTTTCAGACTACTCATCTTCTCATAAGTGGCCATGTATTTGGCTGGCACTCCCTTAAAATTTATCTTCTGATCAAAGTTACACACTTTATTTCTGATAAAAAGTTTCTAAAAAACTAAAATTCAACATTATAATATCATTTTGGCATTTGATAATATATTTTTCTATATTAAATGCTAAAAATGATGTAATACTTTTTATAATTTGATTCACCAGAAAGAACAGCACCCTAAATAAGGTGTGATCTTGATCCAAAAGGGAGTCCTGAGTTGATTCTCTGTATTTTTCTTTAAACTCCTACATTTATTTCCTTAGATAAATAAAACTGTTTGTCTTCTTTTCCACCCCATAATTTACCTTAGTTTATATTAACAGCAGGTCTTGATTATTCTATCAACTACAATCAGTCAAATGTAATCTCATAGTATACTTAGAAATCACTTATATTTTCTGATGCTGCTTTTTCCTCTCTATTATTAAGAGAAAGTCATTGATTCATCCACCACACCTTTTATTTCAACTTCCTCCTTATTTCTATCAGCCAACATATGATCTTATTTCTTCATGTCAATCAAACAATGACCATGTTTCTTTATTTTAACCAAAAGATATCTACCTTGTTATACCTCAATAAAATAACATGATTTCTTTCCTTCTAACCAACATAGGGTCCTTTTATATATTGACCATTTTTAATCTACTAAATTCAATACCTGATATATATATTTATATTACATCACTCACATGGGTTTAAGGTATAACTTGTTGTTTAACATATTATTTTATAATTCAGACTTTTTCAACAACAGCTTTGACTAGATCAAAGTGTGGGCTTAAATATCATCAATGATTACTATTTTCCAAGGATAAAAGATGCATCTAGGATTGAAACAATGATTTTTTATTAATGAGCCTAAACATGAGATGATTGGATTGCTTGAAATGATAGAACTGTGAGGGCTATTATACCTAATTCTATCAAAAAAAGGCTATAAATGAATCATGTCTAATAGAGATTAAATCATAACTCTGAATCAGAAATATGCTGTTAAGAGTAAAATTATGAAATTTGGAATTGAAGCATTTTTTCTGAAACCAGTTTAGGTTAAAGTGATTCAGTATTTGTGGAAATATAGGCAACCAAATATGGCAAATGAGAATAAACAATCAAAACAGAAGATTTGGCATAAATATCAACAAAATAGAAAATATCAGTTGAGACTTGAATTCTTAGTCCTGACAATGTGAGGTGCAAGGGGAATTTGTTGACAGCCTCAGTTACTTTGTAGAGCCTCATGTTATCCAGAACAAAAGCATTGATTAAGACATTGATAGGTTTTTCTGAAATGATCCTTAATGGTTTAAAGGAAAGCCAGAAATGTATCACTTTTGTGAGAGCCCAGAATTATCTGGTGGTCATTAATTTCATTTGAACTGACTAGTGCCATTAAGTAATACATGGGCAGGAAGATGTTCAGCCAACTGATTTTCCTACAACAGTTTTTGGTCAATTTTTATCTAACTATAGTTTTCTTCATATATAACTTTATTAGATTTTCAAAAGTAGAAATAAATAAAAAGATCTGCATTTATTTATATACTATTTTTAAACCCTTTAACAAATATTTTTTGTCTTCTTACTAGTGAGATTTAATTTAATTGGATTTTAAATTGTGTATTTTTACAATTAAGCCTATTAAATGCAAAAAACAAAGTAATTAAAAATATTTACTAAAGTTTCTATTAAAAAATAGAAGTTTTTTAAAGTTTTATATTGTAAATCTAAAAACGTTACATATGAAGAAAATTATAGTTAGATCAAGATTGATTGAAAATCTGTTTTAGGAAAACCAGTTGACTGAATATCTTTCTGCCCCATAATATGCAGTGGCCTACACTGATGAACAATGAAGTACCCTGTTGCTGACACCTTTCTTCACATAAAAATATGAGTTGTGGAGAGAATAAGTGAAAGACATTTTGATAATATAAAAAAGTGGACATATTCATTAGCCTTGGGTGCAGTATATGTCTTGGTGTATTTGTGACAGGTCTCAATATTAAACAGCTGTTTTGGTTGTATGAAGGTATCATGAGGTTTTTATGAGAATAAAAGCCCTCTAAAAACTTGTTAGAAATTCAGAGACAGATACATCAATATCAAATATGTATTTAAATATGGCCTATAAATTTACCAGCTCAATATGGCAACTTTTGTTAATCAACTGTTGTATTGCCAACAGTTGTTTGATTTTCTTAATAAGCTTAAATTGACTGGTTTTTTATATACTTGATATAAGTGGTTGGTAAACTTTGGAAAAAAAAATTGAACAACCTTGGTGGCCTTCTTGTAGTCAGCCATGTGCTTCATTAGATTGATGAATATAACACTTTTGGTGTTGGGGGTGGGATGCTTGACCTTATGAGTGTGTTGTGTGTTGGTATCAAACTGAAAAATAATGTCATTGGCACCTGTGCATAGTAAATAATGATATTTTTAATGCATTATTCTTCTTAAAATCATGGTAAATTTTTGACTCTTCCTCTCTCCCTAATCCCTAGTGCTTACATAAGGCTTGTAGCTAGTGTCAAGGACAACTTCACACTTCTTAAAAATACTTGCACTAGGTGCATCTTTTTTATTATTCAAGTGGGTATACAAGAGAAACACAATTAACTGTTTTTTAATAAAATTACTATTCTTATTTTTTAATATTGTATTTTGGATTTTTAGGCTAGTTTGGATATTGAATTGCTTAAATCTACTGTTATATGATGTTTATGTATATTGTGTTTCTATAAAAGCCAGACTGGCTAAATTATTATTATTTTATCACTTTTAAGAGTTTCTTTTAATTTTGCACAAATTTTATATCCAAAAAAGACACTGAGAATAATTATATCCAGTATCTGTTTCAGATTGCATGTATCAATTTAGATAGCTCAGCACTGATATAGTGTCTGACACAATTTGTTTATATTTTGGTTTTGTGCACTATATATTTGATTTGGTATTGCTCTTATTTTCATGTGAGTTTTGCATTACAGTGCACAACTTTTGTGCACCCTGCTCAAAACATAGTAAATATAATAGAATTTCAATGTGTGAATTGATTTGATAGCATATTGAGATCTTGATTTTATTGAGTGATTTTGGTGAGTTGTGTTCTTGATATAAAGATTGTAAAATTTGATTTGATTCACCCATTAAAGCCTGAATTTCTGTTAATATGGATTAAATCATGTGATTATTCAATATGTATTCTATGTGCAACCTTAGCTTGCTCTAATATGACTATGATTCACCCATCTCAACAGCTGTGGAAAGTACAGTGTAATATAGTCTGTAAGCTTATATTTGCCATTGAAGATGTTATCAATGCTTAACCTTTGCTGCCTGACCTTTTAGCAATAGTCAATCACTTACATTATTAAATAGCAATTTGTCTGTTCAAAACATGTGATCTAATATGTGTGAGTAGGATAGCTTCTATTTAATGATTTTTTAAATAAAAAATTTCTTCTGCTTTTTTTAATTTACGTGTAAACTTTTTTTGACAGTTAAAATATTTACTAGACATAGCTAATAAAAAATTGTTCAATAATACTGCCAGGATTTTATATTAACTTTGCCTTACCTTAGTAAAATGGTGATGGCCTGCCAAGTCATTAATAGAAGAAGCTTCTGGCAGATTACAGTCAAGCCTAATTGATCTCAGAAGCTCTTGATGAAATGGATTCAGGCTAATAGATGATAGGCCAACCAGGAGCATCCCAAGTCATCAATTAAGGTCAAATCCTGATTGGCCAGAGTTATTCCAGAATACCTTAGCAACCTGCCGGGTCAGAAGCAAAATAGGTTTGATAATGAGGCACCAAGAAGATGATGAGATTCCCTGAGAATAACGAGGATTGGGATTAATTCTGCACTGACAGCCCACCAGTGTCACTGCAAATTCCTGCTGTGAAAGGTCACCAGACATTTTCATTATTTATACGCTATAAATAGAACAATCAATTGGCACTGCCACCGCTGGCATGCCAATGATCATGTATAGTAATGAAGTAAGATAGTACCTAGCACAGGGTACTATGATATTGAATCTCATGCCATAGCATGGATGCCTGACTCTGGGGGCTGATGCTGGCAGTCTGGGGATGAAAAGAATGGCTAAGCAAGAGTTAGAAGCATCAGATGAATTATCCTGGCAAGAGGGTGTGAGCTTTATAAAAGCCCTTCCATTGGACTAATTGAAGGCAGACAAAAAATAAGATATACCTACTTTCGAATGTTTTCACAGTAGAAGATAACCTGAGTTTGAAGACTCTTGTCAGTTCTCGAAGACCTTAGTAAGCCAGCAGCTAGAGAGCCACTAGCATATTGCCTCTCTTGGACATTGCTAGTTGTTGCCCTGCCAAGGACCAGACAGACATCGTAGATAATGCTTGTTGACATACAAGCATTCCATTCCACAGAAAGGCTAAGATTAAACATATGCTCAATAAAGCAAATGATACTCTGACTGCCAGTTCCGATAGCAGAAGCGAAAGTTCTGACAAATACCACAAAAACTTTACAAAAAAATTGTAAATTTGCCTGATTAATAGACAAATTTGAATGTGTTTGGATTTTTAAACTTGATGTGTTAAAGTTCCAAGATATATGATTTTTGGAAGCTGATTAAAGATATAAGATTTCTTTTACAGAACAATTTATTTATCCATTTAAAGGATGAAATAAATGCATTGAAGCAAGATTGGACAACCGATAAGGATAAATATAACTAGATGCCTTATGACTAATCCCACATTCTTAGGGTGCTTGCTGGTTAAATTATATCTGGGAAGCATAGGCTGAAATACAAGCTTGAGATGCTGAAATTATCTTTTTATTCTTTGTGTCAAAGAATGAATGCGCATAAAAAGTTTATACAATTTGTAACCATTCCGACTGATTGCTAATTCAAAGCAATAATAATGCGAAAAATAATACATAACTATTGACAAATAACAGAAAATGTTAATCTAACAGATTAAAGTGAATACTTAAAATTTTAAAAAAAGGGCTCTGACATGTCATTTTACCTTCATTCATAATATAACTACTAATTCAGACAATTTCGTTTTAATCAAATTGAAGGAATACTTGATTAAGCAGCAAAACTTCAGAGTTGCCCTCACACTCATTAGCATTGAAAATAAAGTAAAAAAGGTTGACCCTTGGCAAACCTCTAAAGCAAACTAGATTAAAAAGAGTACCGTATTTAGCAATGTATTTAAAATAATTTAAGAGATGGATTTGTCCTAAATTAGATTAATTATGAGAAGTAGATATCAAGGTCCACGAGTTTCACTACATAAACTATAAACTAAATCTAAAGTTTTTGAGTTGTTCTGAATACAACTACGGAGCCCTGGTAGATAAACAACTTTTGTCTAAGGGTTACAACACACTAATAAAACAATGGTGTAATATAACAATTGGCGATATACTAAGATATAATTCTGATAAGCAAAAGCTATTGAAACCTTAAAGAATGTGTTAAAGCTAAGGCTGAACATAACAATTAATCATGCTTATTTAGATGTTTAAACGAAGAAAGGCAATGTAACTAGAGTAAACATTTAAAAGGCTTCTCAAAGAAGTGTTTATAGAGCTTTTAAAAACTGTGAATAAAAAAGTCGATATCAAGAAAAAAGATTTCATAAGCGCAGCTGAAATTTGGTATCAAAAAGTACACTATTTCTTACGAGTAAAATATTGAGAGCGGGACATGAAGAAAATAGATTGAGCGACAAGCCATTCTCCGACATCAAGATATTTTTCAACATAGCCTCGGATTTCAGGGATGCTATCTGTTCAGTATCAAGACTAAGAATGTCAATTAGATGTCTTAAATTTGCGCTTTTAAGTGCAATCAAAAAAATTCAAGCTCGAAAATAAAATAAACTTTATGCTTACTTCACACTACATTATCCGCGAAAAAAGAGCCGCAGAGAGAGGTTTAGTTAGATGATCGAGTTGTGCAAATTGAAGATAAAGCTGAAAAAAAGCAATAAACTAATCATGCCTATCGAATTTCATAAATTTGTTTAAAACTTACGTTAGGCCAGTAGAATGTTTGATGCCAGCAAGGACAGCTGATACAAGAGCAGCATCTGCAGCTATATGGAATATCCGACCAAACATCGACATCTGACAATTAAATTGAGATGGAATTAAAACAAAGTTTTGATAAATCAAGTCAATAGCTCAGTCCTTACCTCCTTGCACTATTCGCATAATCGTCAATGCATGCATTACTCAGTTGCCAAGAGTGATGCTTCGGCTCAGCCCCAGCTAGCTTCCAGCTTGGAGCCACTACATAAAAGACGGGATCTTGTATATTTGAACATTTGAAAAATAATTATGTGAGTGGGACCAAGAGGCAGAAACTGACCATGGCTGCCCAGGGCTTGGCCGAAGCAGCCCTACTTGCCATTCAAAATTAAGCATTCTAGATTGCTGCCATTTTGTGGGTGTATGGATTTTAAGCACATATTGGAGCTCGGAAACGCTATAGAACAGAGAATTTGGCTCAAATCCAATTAACTTATTGAAATAAAATAATATAAAGTTTAAAACCCATTGGAAATCGACTTAATTTATTTGCCTTCAAAAAAAGAACTGCTTGAGCTCCACTGTTTTATGACTTTCCTAAGTTGGGAAAGGCTCTGGAATAAAATCCTAAAACATGGAGAATTGGCTACAGTCATGGCTGGGAACATTTAAGTGCCACATATATCCCCACTATAAGTGTGCTAAAAGCATGAGATGCTATTGGATGCTATAAATTCAGAACCTGTGGAGCAAAATGTGAAATTGTCAAATCCAAGACTCCCAATTTCAATTCATAAATGAGAGCAACTCAGTTGAGTGAAAAATAAAGTATTTAATGAAATCAAAAAATTTATTTGACATTAAATTTATTCAAATTTACAAATTTCAAATCCCAGGTGCAGATAACTCAACTAGTGTAAGATAAAACTTGCAAAACAAATGAAGGATACATGAATAAGAAATGTGAGATTCTAATGTACAATTTGATATTTTCTTTAATTCAATTAAGT
>QTSX02002582.1:0-19588 GCA_014839935.2 Entomophthora muscae | reverse complement strand
AACATTTATTTCTACAATAAAGCAATCTTGCCCTATTATCCACTTGAGCATTTAATAGTATCTCCTTAGAGCAGATGATTGGAATCTCCCATTTGTGGTCCTTAGTTACCATCTGGCTCTCCTTATTCCTGTCTTGTATCCTGTCTCAGGGGCCAGCTACCTTGTGCTTTCCTGGTCCTTGCCCAACCCTTACCCTACAGCTTGAAGCACTATCTCCTGTTGTAGAGAATAATGGACCCTTGTTCGATGCCCCAACTGTATTCTTCTCTATAAAGAGGGTCCCTTACATAATGAATATGAAATGAGGGAGATGGTTGGGTAAAGAACGGAAAAGGGGAAAACTGTTATCCATCAGGGGGTTTTCGGAATCTGACTTTGTAAGTTGGATTTGTTACAAAGTCTATTAAATGAAGAGAATGCAAAGTGGCCCTAAATCCTTATCCACATCATAGTTTAACTTCAAGAAAAGCAACTAATTTGAGCAGCAGATGCTGTAGAATAGCTTCAAATGTTCAGGTTACTAATTTGCTGCTAGAACAAAAGCTTTGCCTCTCTAAGGACTGGGGAATGCGTACATAGGTTAGCAGCAAACTACCAAGGTATTATTGACTAAAGGTTGGGAAGTACAACTTTGTCAAAGGAGATAAGGTACACCACGATAAGCAAGCTGTTGTGTTGATAGAAGATACCTTACATTTGAATATGTTATATAAAAACTTAAGGGGTTAAGTGCAATCATGATTCAATACTGAAGTCTCACCGATAAAATATAATAAATCAGATTGAATTCTTAAGAGCTGGTAGGAGATATGTGAGGTTCAAACTTGGAAAGAAACGTATCACTAAAGTGCTCAGCAGAGAAATTAGCATGTGCCACCTGCTGATTTATCTTTTGAAGGCGTTGAAGCTCACTAGGCTCTTTTTCCCATTGGCCAAGTACCTTTGCAAAGTATTCAGCATACTCTTCTGCTTCTTTGGCAAGGAAACCATGGCAGACTTAAAGGTTAGGCATGAATCAGAATAAACTTACCTTGGTCATTGTGAGTGGCTGATATAATATCCATCTTAGGACCAGCAGAATCATGTGCAATGGGGATCAGGCCTGCAGCCATGAGTTCAACAACGCCAATGCCAAAGTGCTCATTGGCCATAGTATGGAGACCTATGAGAGAAGACTGAAGATGTTCCAGCAAACTGGAATAGCTGGCATTCACAACAAAGCGAACAGAGTCCTTCTTGATAAGCTTGTACTGTTTAACTATTACCTGGATTTCCAGATGTTTAGCAAGAAGCACAAGTTCATCTACACGGGTTTGGTCAAAGGAGTCACGGACACTCCCCAAAACAATCAACTCAAGTGCCTCTTTCTGACAGCGATATTCAGGGATGGGTGCGGGAAAAGCTCAGCAAGTGCATGTAGCTGTAACTTGTGGTTCTTTTTCGGGGCTAGATGATTAGTTTAGCAAATTCATCGGTGGAATTACCGGAATTGTGCCACTGAGATTATGTGTGGCTTCCTCCCTTCAACGCTGAGCGATGTTAGGGCATGGGTGTCGCAGGGTGGGAAAAACAATATCGGCTTTCTGAGACCCCCACAGCTCACGAATATGTCCCTGAGTCCAAGTCGAGTTGACCATAACAACATCTGCAAGGGAGCCCACAGCGCCGTAAAGCACAGCAAAGATCTCCTTGTAATAGCTTTGATGATTAGTACACTACAATGGGTGAAAAGGTTTCACTGTAGCGGGAATTGATGGTGTCTATGAAGGCTTTCCAGGTGACTTCAATTCCTGTCCAGCCCATTTTGTGAACCATATAATGACAGGCCCTGTGAGTGCCCTGATGTGGTAGCAACTCATATGGGCTTTTGTACTTAACTAACATATAGGTGTAAAGGTCTGAAGGTCAGTAGGATTATTGGAAACTAAGGCCTATAAACCAAGAATATTTTTTATCTGTAAAGTATAAAAAGGTAGACAAGGTTTTCAACAGCTGCACTAAGGCTCCTAAAATCTTATATGAAGTAAAATAGCTAAGCAATTTATTAAACCTAGGAAAACAAAAATAGAGACCAGTCTTAATGACAGAAGATTTGCTAAAAATCAGTTTTAAGTCTGAGAGCAACAGCACTTGATGTGGGATTGAAATTGTCAACAATTAAAGAGTGAGTGCCAATAGAAAAATTGCCTAACTGACAGAGGAGGAAGTAAATGGAATCATGAAACTAACCTGGAAAAGATATAAAAATAAAAGATTAAAGAGAAAACACAAATCAAAGAACCTAAAAAGTACCTTTTTGGGGTGCAAGTCTAAACAATCTCAACTTTAGTTGAGACTGAGTAAAACTCAGGCCTTTTATTCAAGTCTGATTTTTAGGTGAAAGATAAAGGGAAGACAGCTAACCAAAGGTAGTTAGTTGGTTTGGAAATAAAGAACAAAAAATAGACACATGTCCACTGGTCTCTTTAACCTTAATAAGTTAGGAACAACTTGGGGGAAAGACAAGGAAATGGTGTTAAATGTTTGGGTTAAACTAAAGAGAAGAGAGGAGGTAGACAAACAGGAAAAAAACCAATCTGAATTGCTTACGTGAGCAGGAGGAGCAGCAGAGAAAAAAAGTGAAAGGTAGTTTTGTTTTGAACTAAGTTAAACTAACTTTGTGCATAGGTACCAGGTTCAAAAATTGTTTGTGAAGCAAAAAGGTAAGCTCAAAGGTGCAACTAATCATTAACTTATATTAATTTGACCAGCAAGGCAAGGAAAAAGCAGGGAGTAGGTAGGAGAGATAAATTGTTGGAATTAAATCCTAAAATAAATGAGATGATTCAAACTAAAAGTTCTAGAATAAAATACTAGCAGCAGATAAATAAAAGGAGGATCCTGACAGCTTGTTTCTGTGGAGTGTAGCCAACTTACTATGTTATCCCCCTCCATGCCACCCTTTAAGGATTCCAGTTGTAGGTTCAGTATGCACTGTTACATATCTGACTGAGGTAGGGTGACACTAATTTCACATTGTCCCAGGTCAAGTCAGTTGTAGATGCTGGTATTAAATCAACTATCTAGTATATAATGTAACCCTCAGGATGTCCCTATCAGAAATTAGAGGAAGTATTCTTGTTGAGGTGTAGTACTAAAGCTAGCACTCTGTGATCTTATGAAAGTCACTGTTAATTATTTAGCCAAATAAACTTTCGAAATTTAAAGTTGCTCTTTTTTTTGCTTTTTGTTTTTCTTTAGATAGGTTTGGCTGAATCCTTCAGATACAGTTCGAGAATTTAGTATCTATATTCAATAAAAGAACAAAGTAAGATTGGCTGAATCAATCTTGGAGCCAAGGCATCACAAAAATAATTTACATTAATTGGGAAGATTAATAATAATAAATGGGAATATCATTAATGAGGTTTTTATCATATTGGTTAATTGCCCTTGATTTGTGTCAAGAAAAATTGGTTAAAGTTAATCAAAATTAAACCCCAAATTTTTAAGTTGGAAAAGTGCCGCTGCGCTGCCTAATTGATTTAAGAAGCTCTGAGGCGCCACCTAGTGAAATTTTCTGGCGCTGCAGCGCTGGGTTGCTGGGGTGCTGCCTGGGAAAATTGCTTGCGCGCTACAGTGGCACCTGGTTTTGAGCTTCTTCAAAGCATTTTAATGGGTTTTAAGGCAAAACCATTAAATGTGAAGATAACTAAATATAGGCAAGGATGCCTAGGAATTCAGGTTTGATCAGCTGGTTCCCAGTTGGAACATTGATAGCTGAGTTTTGGGGATGTATAATCCACAGGGTTTTGGCGCCAGGAGCTGGGGAAGCTCCATGCTGAGTTAATACATTGAGATGAATGGCGTCAGGTGACTTCTTTCCATTGTAAGTTGGTTCTCATAGGTTGAGAAAAATTGGTGATTGTTATGGTAAAGATCTAGGTTTGGATGACTCAAAATGACATAGACCACGTGATATGAATCATAGATTGATTCAGAAACCGGAGGGGGTCTCAGCCAAATATGTCCTGAATGGCATATAAATGAAAACAGCTAATTTTAAATAAAGACATATTGTTGATTCTGACACTTTCCTCTCAACTTTTTTAATTATCATGTTTTCTTTATCACTATTTGAAAAAGCAAAATTCTGAGTGCTTTGTTTTGAAGCTGCTGCTGCAAGAAAGGAAGCTCCTACCAGCTTGCTTTTGAGGAGGCTTGGGCAAGTCTGGAGGTCTCTAAGATTGCACCTGAGGAATCTTTGATAGAATTAAAAGCGGATTTTGAAGAATTATACTCAGACTATTTCAAGAGGTGAACTCTGACACAAGGAAATCAAGTTTATGCATGGGACCCTGAAAATCCTATCATAGGGTTGATGAAATTGCAACAAGTAAAGGACAGAGCCAGTTGTAGTTGAGTACTTGAGAAACAGAGGGGAAAAGAGTGTCAAAATTATGGTTTGTTGGAGAGAGGACAAAAAGTGTTGTCTCATAAATCAGCCTCCCTGAAGGCAAAGCTCCTCAAAGCTTTGTCGCAGGAAGGTACCAGTAACAAGAGTCAAGGTCAAGATAACGGTAAGTTTGACTGGTTAGACCTGGAATCCGTCACACACTCCATCCTTTCTTTGGGGCTTCTAATAGATAGGTTGTCAATTAAACCTACTGCTGATATCACTGTTGCAACTAAACCAAAACAGTTCAGTATTAAATTGATGAAGACAATATTCAAATATAAAGGTCAATTATAAGAATAAATGTAGTTTATTGGGAAATACTGTACTCAATATATCATATTGAAAGCCATAAGTCCACCAGGGGACTTAGTGGCAGGTTTGATATAAGGTTAAGGTTGTGAAATAACTTGAGCAAGGATCAGCAGGTAAATTTAGTGCTCCTAATTAGGAGAAAGTGCCCACAATTTGATATTGTCACCAGAATGTTTCATGTTGTTAGATACATCAAGGGGTAACTCATTGAGTGCCCCTGTGTATTGTAAAATATTTTGGCAGGTGAGGATGGAAACCAGTTGCAACACAAGTACATTGGTATATACTATATGGGGAAAGTCACAAGGCTACAGGGGGTGGCATAGTAGAATGTTCCATGTAAGTTTTGAAGCCAAGGAAGGATCTTTGCAGGGATCAGTAATAAAATTGGCAATGCTCCTAATTAGAAAAAAGTGCCCACAATTTGATATTGCCATCAGATTGGTCCATTTTGTTAGATACGTCAAGGGGCTACTTATTGATTGCCTCGAAGTATTGTGAGATACATTGGCAGGCAAGTCTTGGAAACTTGGTCGCAACATTTTAATGAGTTTTTTTACTCTAGAGATGAGTTTTTATGTAAAGGCTGTGATTCTCAAAATTTTTGAAAGGGATTAAAAGAGGGAATCCTTGGGAAGCTTCTATCTTAGAATCAGGAGAAACTACTGGTACTGGGCTGTAGAAGCAGAGGAAAGTACAACACACTTTAATCAAGCCTAGAAACAATGAATCTAACTATTAGTACAACAGGGAGAAGATATTCCTGTTACCTTAGTAATGTAGGCAACAAAAAAGCAGATTTACAGGAAGTCTTGGTGGTAGCCCTAGATTTGGGGGTATTAAGCAACAAACCAAGGAAGTGCAAGTAGTAAAGAGTAATGTATGTAAAAAGTCTATGTATTTGAATGATGAGTGCTTTATATGAAGCTTAACAGGAATAAAAAAGAACATGTGCTGATTTAACATATGTACATCAATTGGCATAGACTGGAATAAATTTCACCCAAGTCATTGTATATGTGCCAAATAAATTATACATCCACTAAAACTCCTAAAGTTTGAGATCCTTAAGGGCAAGATCCTTAAGGCATATTCAATTAGACAGTCCCTAAGCTTAACTAATTGAGGCTAAAGTTATCAAAGGTAATAACTGCTTTAAAAATGGTTAATTGATTAACAGTTCATCACAAGTGCCATAGCTTTGAAAACTACTGTAACTCTAATCAGTAGTTTTCTAAACCTGTTGAGATAAACATATAATCTCAGTCTAAAAACATGTAAAACTCAGTCTAAAAAATGAAATCAAAAAATTAAAGATTATAATAAATTACAATAGAGTTGAATCCACTTTGATTTTGTTTTATGACTGGAGTTGCATTGTGAAGGATCCAGGTCCAACCAGTCAAACTCTCCATTATCTTGCCCTTGACTCTTATTGCTGTTACCTTCCTGGGACAAAGCTTTGAGGAGCTTTTCCTCCAGGGAGGCAATTTTATGAGAACACTTTATTGTCATCTCTCCAACAAGCAATAATTTTGACACTCTTTTCTCTCTGTTTCTCAACACCTTAACTTCACAATTGGCCATTGCTTTCAATTGTTGTAAAATTTTGTCAAATTGACCATCAGGTTCCAAGAATCCCACACATAGATTCTGTTTCCTTGAAAAGGAGTCAATTCCTTTACACAGTAATTGGAGTATAACTCTTTGAATGCAGCTTCTACTTCCACCAAAGATTCCTCAGGCACAGTCTTGGTGATCTCCAAGCTTGCCCAAGCTTCCTCGAGAGAACTTGTAGGAACTTCTTTCCTGGAAGCTGTGGTTTCCATGCAAAGTACTCCAAATTTTTCTCTTTTAAAATTTAACAAAGAAGACATAAAAATTGAAAAGTAATTGAGGGGAAAGCGTCAAAATTGACAATATATTTATTAAAGTTTAGCTGTTTTGCTTATACACCATTCAGGGCATATTTGGCTGAAAACCCCTTTGGTTCCTGAATTAACCTATGATTAAAATCATGTGATCTATGACATTCAAGTCATCCAAACCTAGATCTTTCCCTAAAAAATCTCCTGTAATTCTCAGTCTATGAGAATAATCTACAATGTGAATAAGTCACCTGACGCCATTAATCTCAATGTATCAACTCAGCATGGAGCTTCCTCAGCTCCAGGCGCCAAAAAACTGTGGGTTACACATCCCAAAACTCAGCTATCAACATTTCAACTTGGAACCAGCTGATCAAGCCTAAACCCCTAGATATCTGTCACATATCCTGAATGGAGTAAACATTAAGTTGTCCACTTAGGGATCAAGCGACGGAACAATTGTGTGATTACTTCTTCTTAACATGATTTTAATAAGGTTAAATACGTTAAAATCCATAAAACGGGTGTTCAAAGCGCCTTCTGAATGCGCTTAAGACATGGGCTTTACTTACAAGGTTAATTATAGAGCAACATAGATATTGCCACATGCTTCCATGAGGAAAGCCATGTGAAACTGGTTGTTCCATTGCGCGGCTCTTTCTACTGTACCTTTCCACTCTCCTCCATTAGGGAAGTCCTTCGGTCTGTGCCATCATTCCCCTGGTGGAAATTCCCCCACCTCTTACTATATAGCTGCAGCACTATCTAAATAAATACCAGTTTTGTCATTATATCCTTATATTCTTCTGTCCTACCAAAGGCTGACACTATACCATCTACAGGTATAGTATTGAGAAATAGGATCCTGATTAAATGTTTGTAGAAATTAGCACCCTTTACTGCTACAAATATGACAAAAGCATTGTCTTTATTTAGCTATCTTTGAATTTAATAGTTTTTGCATTAAAAACCCATTAAAACGCTTTGAAACTTGAACCAAGTGTTAGTGGTGCCCAGGAACTTTCCCAGGTGGCGCCACAGCGCTCTAGCACCTGAAATATTCCCTGGGTGGTGTGGTGGTGCCTCTAACCTAAATAATTTGCAAAACAGCGCTTTAAACCCAAAATTTGAAGATTTACTTTTGGTTAACATTAACAAAACTTCTTGAGACAGTCAAGGCAATTAAAAATAATATTAAATCCTCATTAATTATATTCCCAGCATATAATAATTAACCTTCTCAGTTAATTGGTCTATTTGAAGAAAACAAGTCTTTACTTGACACATTCAAATCCATTTCAGCCCTATGATTAAATCTTTATTAATCATATTCAAAGGTATCAATTAATTAACCTTCCCGGTTAAATAAATCAATTTTGAGATGCCTAGTCCCCAAGATTGCTTTGGCCAATCTTGCCTCAATTTTACTAGCTAGCCTCACCTGGCTAACACCCATAATCTATTCTTTTATTAAATATAGATACCAAGTTTCCAGGAATCTTCATCTGAAGAATTCCAGTCAAACCTATCTACATGAAATAAACAGCAAAAACAGAACAACTTTATATTTTGGAGTATTTATTTGGGTAAATACTTGACAGTGACTGCCGTACTGTCACATGCATTTGTTTTTAGACTGAGATTATATATTTATCTCAACAGGGTTGAAAACTACTGTATTTAAGCAAGAAAGATTATCTTCAATCTTGAAAAATTGAGGATTGTTGACATGGAGTATGTTTCATTCTGTATGAGTTAATTCTGACAGTTGCCTTTCAATCTTGTTTTTTGTTTTAGCTACTAAAAGAATAAAAAAGTCAACCTTTTGGAAATATTAAAAAATTTGCCATTAAGTTTTTTTAAAAAAAGTGCAGATATCAAACAGCCCATATATTTGGAAATTTCAATATGTTCACTTTTGCTTTTAGGTACTTGCCCGTTGATTCAGCTACAATATGAACTTAATCCCTCTGGTTTAAAAAGGTGTAAGCCTTTGCTCGTCGCTCTTTCTTGACTTGTGAGGAAAGTGGTGAAGAGTCTTAGCCAACTGTTAAAGTGGCCCTAAATTTGACATATTATATTAAAAAACGAATTTTCTGTTAAGTTTATAAGATGATGAAAATCCCATTAAGTCACATAGTATTTTAACTTGAGTAGGTTTAGAGGTTCATTTATGGGGTTCAGTGCTTTTAATGAACTCAGTTTATTTATGCTTATTACACCCTTTTTTTATTCGCTGGCAAGGCCGTAGAAGTTATTTAAAGGTGTGCTCGACATTTGATCCCGCAGTTGGCTTTAAACGATTAATTAAAACTTTGCACGCCAGGAATAAATTTTTAATGAGGTATACTCTGATCGAATAGCAGGATTTAGTTAAACTTGGATGCTATATATGGGTCTGTTTAAAGGTGGGTCTAGATGGTTCTGGCTGAAGCCAATAGTCGTTTAAAACAAACTCTATCTAAACTGCCGCAGATCCAGCCACCTCTCTTTGCTGCAGTAGGATAATGTTTCGGCTTTGAGATGACGATGAGAAGCTGTTTCGCGGTAAGTAGACCCGAGACAAGTAGCCAGAGTTAGTTGTAGCTACACAACTACTTTAACCTTAAACATGGCTCTTCCAATTGTAGACTTTTGGAAACTGCGAAGCGGTTCTAGAGCAACCTTCTAGATCGTATCTTGGGTCTAAGTTGCACACTGACACTTAATAAATCTACACATCATTATATAAAATTTAAAATTGATTAGAAAGATAATAAAAAATATATACTATTATTGGTTTTTAAAACTTTACTATCCGCATCAAATCACTTATGTAAGGATTCTCTTCCTTTGCCCAATTTAGCATGAGCGCAAGTGGTAAATAAATCTAGAGTTTAATGGGCAATCCACTCCCAAGTGACTGATTTTGATAGAAAACAGATTTCACTTTTTCAGTACTTTGCCGAGCCGAATATTTCCTTGTGGAGATTCTTCTCCGTTTGGATAGGTGACACAAATCAGCCCCAGATGCTTAAAAATTGAACCCCACCTTAAAGTTGCATCATTCAACTCGAAACCATTTGTCTGACCTTGAAATCTGACTCATCCAAAACTCCTCTAAAAAGCACGGATTTAAAATAATAAACAAAATTTATTGGAGAAAGCCGCTAAGATAAAAGTAACATTTATTTGCAAAGAAAGAGAATCAAAGTTGCTAGCAAAGTTGCTAGCAAAGCTGTTATTTTAAAGGCTGAAAATGACAACCGAGGCGGAGTACATCTGCTTTTGAAACAAGACCATATTTCAATAAATTTTAATTAAATTAGAGCGGGACTAATATATATTTTATAGCTTTTCCAAATAAAAAATTTTCATTAATTTAAGGTTGGTTCCATCTCTGCTGAGGCGGGGCTTGCCAATGGAAAGCATGCGCCAGACGTAGATTATAATATGCTTGTATCAAACCATCAATTATCAATCGCTTTCTGATTTTCTCGACACCATTTGAGTTGGATAGCTTCTAAATAATAAATAAAATTTTATTCTAATTTCTCTAAAAGCTTATCATGTAAACATGGGAGCTTGCTCGAGCGGCTCAGGCCAAGTACGCTGTCAAGTAAGTTTATATTAGAATGAAACAGGGTTTCAAAGGCACAATGCTTTAGCTTCGAGGGTATATAAACAAGCATTAACTTAAAGTTAAAGCCAAAAAATGTCAACTCAAGAGTTCCCAAATGCTTACATTCTGCAGAGACACTTGACACGGCCCGTATGGCGAAACTTCCAAAGCCTCTTCAAAGGCCTAACCCTTCTGAAAGTCCTTCCAAACTTCATGTGCTACAAAGACAGGCGAGACTCCTTTGAGCTATGTAAATACCAGGAATGCTTTGATAAGATGGGCGTCCCTATGGTTGCCATCAGCGACCAGCCAACTGGAAGCAATGAATTCATCAAACATGCTAACTGGCAAGGAGAACTCTACTTGAATATCAACCATGATATTTGTCGCCACGAACCTGACACTTCAGCCAAAAATTTCATCAGACGTCAAACGTCAAAGCTCAATTCCCATTTAAACCGAAAGCAAACCCAAGCTCGTGCTCTCTTCAAGCTGGGTGGCACGTACGTTGTTACTTCGGATTTCCAAGTCATCTACGCCCATGAACCAAAATCATCTTCTGACTCACCTTGTGCTGGCTTTATTCTAAATCTCTGCCGCAGCTACAACGCTGCCTCCAAATCCATGAACTCACAGTTCCAACCAGTGTTTACAAAATCACTTCTCACTGAGAGACCTAAACTCAATCGCTGGGATTCTTCCGAAACGGTTTCTTCGCATGCTTCGTCTTTGCCTTCTCTAGCTAAATCCACCCAGTTCTTCTTTAATCAAGACTTCACTTCGATTTTTGGCTAGGCAGCCTCTTCCAAAAAAATCATAAAATAAAATCCCATCAATTGCAAAAAGAAATGACTTTTGTGTTTTATTTTTCATAATTAGCATCCGAAGCCTCGCAAAACAGATTCCTCAACCGGTCATTTTCAACTAGTTCTCTTTATATTTGTCCCATTTAACTTGGCGCGCTGCTTCGATTGGACAACTAGAAGCTGTACAGGTGTTATTTAACTTTCTCCAGGTAAATTCACTTAGACTGAATTTTTTTTAAAAAAATCTAGATCATTATACCCATTCTTCCACATCCTGACTTATAATATTTCCCTTTGCTGTTGAAATTTGATTTACGTCTCGGCTGAGCTCCAGACGTTATAATCACCATTTTCTGACGTATTGTCGTTATAGACCCCTGAACTTTAAAACGGCCAGTAAAACCAAAGCTTTATTGTGTTTTATCCACAGCTTTATTTTAATAAAATTTTCAAATCTTTAACTGAAGCTGAAACGGCTGCAAAACATAAATGCAAAAAATATTTATATGACAGGACTTAAACAAAGCCTTTTTAATCAGGCAATAAATTTAGAAGAGGAGGTGCAATCAAGAAAGTGACAATGGTACAAAATTTGGATGTAATAAAGGATTACATATGTCAAAACAGCAGACTCACCCGCCAGCAAGGTTCCAATTAAGCAGGTTTGTGACCTGCAATCTGACCTACCAGTGACTTGGAGCCAAACTAGGAAGTTAACTCAAATTTCCAAATCCAACAACATGAACAAATGATGACCCTTTATGGTGGATACCTTGTTTTGGTGCTTGACCAACTATTAGGATCAAGCCGCCCCCTTCACTATCCAACCGAGTGATCAACACAATCATGTTCCTGCTATCCATGATTCACAATGACTATATAATACTTATCTCTCAATAAAGAATGTTATCTTGTTTTCAAATATTTTCCTCCTTGTAACTCTGCTAAAACAGCACAATCACAACACAGAAGAATAATAAATTTATTGAATGATAGATTTGTCCCTTGAGCTAAATTTTTTCTTGATCCTGGTAATATTTAAGAATCAAGTATAAGTGTGAAGGTTGCGTGGCTATGTGCCAAATGACTGGGCTATTGGTTTGGCAAGGGTAGGATGGGGATTGTCTAATGTATATTTGGAGGGACTAAGTCCAGTTAACCAAAAGACTCTATAATTTGCATTGACTTAATTCAACTTTAATTTATTAATCATTGAATAAAAAGAATCTTTACAACCCAATAGAAACTTTTTCAATATATAACTACAAATTATATATCTGCTTATTTTTTTATAAAAATATATGTAAAATAGGTAATACAATCAACTTGAATATCATTACAAGGACAAAAACATTAGATATAGTAAAAGTGATGATGTGATATTTATTAATGACACAGACATTTTATGCTAAAAAACAAGTATTAAAAAAATTCTCATAAATCCAGTTAAACTATTTATCAAAGACTATATGAAAAGGAGACCTTCATGAAAAATAAAAGTCCCCAAAATCAAAAACTTAGATTCTCAATCCATCAGGTGCATATTTATGCTTATTGTATACTAAATATAATCTCAAAAAGTTCATCTTTGAAATCATATTGCAATGTAAAAGCTTTTTATTTTTGTCTATAAATTACTATAAAAAATCTAAGTTTTTTCATTTTTTAGGAAAAGCTGTAGTCTTTTTCTATGCGCTGCATCTTTATCTAAGGAACCTTATTAAATTTTAAAACAATTTTTCCAAAAAATAACTATTTCACCAACTAATTCATCCAAAAAATTCAAATTCTTTTATAAGGTTGATTATTGATACTTTTTTAGGGGTTTATTTTGAGACATACATTAGTTGATGAACCACCCTTGCCCATTTTCAAGGGAAAAGGATAAAGAGCTCATTAAAATCACTTAAATAAGGAATGTACCCTCAGATTTGGATGACATAATTAATGAAGAGAAGACAATATGTTTTTATTTGTAATTTATAACATTTAAAGAGATAATAAGGCTAATTACAGAATGTTAAACTGCATATATATAAAAGATTGTTTCTAATTTGATTCAGTTTCAAGGAAATAGCAGCATAAATTATTCCACACTCAATTTTGTGAACATTGGAAACTATTTCTGAAGGAGGTGTTAGATTACCAGAATTTTGGAGTACCAAAATTTCATATGCTAACAATACTTTTGTGAAATCCCTGGCTTTTTGACTTGACAATTCAGCCATCAATCTTATTGATTGGAATCTAGAAAGATACTCAGAATAAATTGATTTTTGGCTCAGACGCTGATGCCCTGGCAATATTTTGTGGCGCTAAGGCTGAACCGTTCCAAAAATTAAGAATGATTTTCCTGACCCGAAATCAATAGACCAATCCACCCTTAATCCAATCTGAATCAAGTATCCACCTTTAATCAATCCAGTGGTGTGGCGGCACAACCCTAAAATATACAAGTGCTTCATAGGAGCTGAAACTTGGCTGTTAATGCACTTTCATGCGTAATCCCAATTATCATAACCACAATTATGGTTAGTATATGGTTTAACCCAGTTCTGCCTACATTGGCTGGGGTTATATCCCAAGAACTCCTTGATATATTTTAACATGTTATTTTATTATACTCTGCAATGGAGTAGATCCCACCCATAGGACATGGGATGGATGGACTGGTTTTCAGGAAGAAAACCATTATATTAGCTTGACATTAAAGCTGGCATCACGCTTGCCTTAGGATAAGGTCAGGAGAAGAAAGGATGCAATAACAATAACTCTGTGATGAAGCATTGGGCGAGATGTCCTTTGGGGAAACACTATTCAGTAAAAACCCCAATACTTAGGCCAGTCTAGCCCTAGGATTCTTGGGTCAATTACCCATGAGATAACAATTCTATAAAAGAATATTTTTCTAACAATAATAAAGATTCAAATCTTGCTCTCTTCATTTTACTCTTCCTTAAGGTTTATCTGCGTTTATAGATGGTAAGACTGTGTTCTGGTCTGCCTATATAAAAAAAGGTATTTTGAAGTTGGTAACAGTGTATTGATGTCTTTAGTCTTCAAACAAGGAACCAGTACTTTCTTCCTTAAAGCAAACTAACCAAATCTCCCTTTTCAAAGTTGATAACTTTTATTTAAAATCTTATAGAAAAGTACTAAAGTAAAAAGGATCTTGAGGCAAGGTATTTATGTAATTATAAATATTAACCCACTGAGGTAGTTTGTCAGAACTTTCTGTTTTGCTCTCAGACCTGGCGGTATGATTATAATTTGCTTTATTGGGTAGTTGAGTAATATTAGTCATTATGTTGATAGTTAGCTTGTATGGCAACAAGCGTTACTTGCAATGTCTGGTATTTCCTTGGCAAGGCGACGGCTAGGCAATGTCCAAAGAAGAAGTCTTCCAAGCGGCTTTTTTATACAGATGGCTTGCTAGTTCTTCAAGTACTGATAATGGTCTTTGAACTCATATATCTTCTTCTACTGTGAAAAGGTTCTACATTAGGATCTTGGTATTATTTTCTGTCTTCCATTAGTCCTATGGAAGGACTTTTATAGAGCCAACACTCTCTTGACAGGATAAGATTATCTGGCGCATCTAAATTTTACTTGGTAGTCTTTTCACTCCCAGACCACCGGTATCAACCCCCCAGAGTTAGGCATCCATGCAATGGTATGGGATTCCATATCATAGTATCCTGCGCTGGGTACTAATTGCCATATAGTAATACATAATCTATTAGCATGCCGGTGGTGGTAGTGCTGATTTATGGTTCTATTTTTAGCGCATGCCACTTCATTCCTGGACAACCTTTTTTGCATGAATTTGCAGTGGAACTGGCAGTTTGCTAGTGCAAATCAAACACATTCTTTTTGATCCTCAGATAAACCCATAATAACTAACCCAGCAGTTTTCTAGAGTATTCTGGAATAACTCTAGCCAATTGGGAACCAGTCATAATTGGAGTCTATAGTATTCCTGATTGTTCTTGTAATAAGTGATCCAAATCTACTTCACAAAGGCTTCTCAGATCAATTAAGCCTGCTAGTAATATTGGAAGCTTCTCCAATAGATGCCTTGGCAGGCTGCCAAGATATTCAAGGTTGAACAAAGTCAGTATAAATTCCTGATATAGTTTATTAGAAAAGATAGTACTTTAAACCTCAGAGAAAAACTTGATGATGTTCTCTCCTAGTATTTGACATTTAGTCTGATTACAGGCACCACCAATGGTGGTTCTGTAAGCTATTAGCTGAAATTCTATGAGGCCAGGGTTTGGCATTAATGCAATAGGTGCCAAGAAAAGGAATCACATGACAGTCATGCCTTGCTTGTACTCAATTTTCCTAGCAACACCCCACTTTCAATCAATCATAAGACTTAAATCATGGATCATTGTCAGCAGCTGTTGCTGGGCTACCTGTTTTTCTGTGTAGTAGCACTTAGGCTGAGCCACAGCCAGAAAAAATTGACATGCCCAAGACTTTTATATACTGACTCTATTTAAGCTCAAAATTAATAAACTCTATATCTCACAAAGGCTGGATTTATTATTGGTTCGCCTATGAAGATTGTATGATTTTATTTTTAGGATGCAACTTAACCTTAAAACCTGTGTTTAAACCTCCACCAAATAATTTGGCACCAAAATTTTTCTTTGTACACTACTAGATTTAAAGGCTTAAATATAATCTATTTAGAGAACTAAATGAATTTTTAGTGTAGTTTTTCAGTTAAGAATAATAAAAATGCTTTTAATTTAAAGTATCATAAGGTTATAATTTTTTATTCTTTAGTAGTGATAGATTTGTTTTTAACCAAAAATGGAAGTAAAGTCATCATTGAGATAGAAATGGGTGGATGCTGATGTAGAAGTCAACGAAATTGCGTTTGAATAAACTGTATCTGAGGAATCCCAGCGCTTAAGAGTAGGCCTCAGAGTAAGGCTTGGCTTTGTAAATACGGGTTGGAATTGAGCATTCATTGATTTAGAAGCGTTGGTGTAGCTGCGGCATAGGTTTAGAATGAAGCCAGCACAAGGAGAGTCAGTCAATGTTTTTGGTTCATGGGCGTGGATGACTTGGAAATCCGAAGTAACAACGTACGTGCCACCCAGCTTGAAGAGAGTATTGGAGTGATTCCGTTTTTTGTGGAAGTGTAAGTTAATCTTGGATGTTTGTCGTCTAATAAAATTCTTTGTTGATAGTTCTACTTCTTCACGGCAGACATCGTGGTTAATATCCAAGAGAGCTCTCCTTGCCAGTTAGTGTTTTTAATAAACTCATTGCTTCCAGTTGGCTGGTCACTGATGGCAATCATAGCGACGCCCATCTTATCAAAACATTCCTGGTACTTGCATAGCTCAGATGAGTCTCGCCTGTCTTTGATGCTCTCAAAGTTGGGAAGAACCTTAAGAAGAGTCAGTCCTGAGAAGATGCTCTGGAAGTTTTGCCATACAGGCCGAGTTTCGTGTCTCTGGAGGACTGAAGCATTGGGGAAATTTTGAATCGACATGATGTAAATCGAAGCTGAGACTGTTTGGTTTTATACCCTCGACATAAATCTGTGGCGCTTTTTCTAGAGCCCTTGTTTTAATGGTATATCGAAATATATTAGATTAAATGTATGTTTAAAACAAAGTAGAAATGTCTGATGCTGGGATGCATTAAGGCACGTGTGTTTGGAATCTGTCTCCGAGGCTGGTATAATCCTCTTAAGCAATCAAATGGGGAAGGGTCTCCATTAAGAAAAGAAGCAATCTAAGGGCTTAAATGAAAGTTGGATAAGTTGTATTAAAAACAGCTACTTTCGATTTAAATGGCTTGGATTCTATATCTACTATAAATTTGCCGCGCCCACTCTTATAGGGGTTGTGAAAAGTAAATTGGACACACTGATTTGAAAGCGTGGATTTAAAAAGTAATTTGGTTTAGTATTTTTTGTTTTTTTGTTAAAACTGTAGCTCTAAAAGTAAGCCCCGCTTGATTACGATTGTTTCAACAGTCTCTTTATGAAAAACCAAATATGTCTAATGATTTTTTATTACTACTATTTTTTAATTTACTTACTTTTCTTATACCATGCTTTTATTTTTCTTGAAGGTTGGCAAGTTTCAGCACGTTACTTGTCCCAGGATCCGATCTAGAAATCTGCCCTTTCAGCCGCTTGACAGCCTCAAAGGAATCATGGGATTAAAATTCGCTTGTTTAGGAAGGCTGATCCTCTATTTTTTATGGGGTGTAGGTGATTGTCGTCAGCTCTCCAGTTTGGGAATATTAATCAAATACTAAAGAAAAGTTCACCTTTTAACTCAATACATATGAACAGAGAATTCTCGTTTACTCAGCCTGGTATGGGTGGTTTGGGGCTGAAGCTCCCGCCAAGCACTAATCGGAATCCAAAAACCGAAACCCTTCATTGCCAGGGCCAAGAAGCAGTTGGGTTGATTCGTGGTACCTAATATTGAAACCGCACTAGCAGGTTTAAGCCCCATCTAGAATCTTATAGATCCACTTTATA
Source organism: Entomophthora muscae (assembly GCA_014839935.2). Taxonomy (NCBI): domain Eukaryota; kingdom Fungi; phylum Entomophthoromycota; class Entomophthoromycetes; order Entomophthorales; family Entomophthoraceae; genus Entomophthora; species Entomophthora muscae. The sequence goes on along the minus strand of QTSX02002582.1, from coordinate 2,043 downwards.
AACTAACACAGATAACCCTAATTTGATCTGTTCCTCCGTCTTTGACATAATGTAAACTAGTGTGAATTAAACAATATGTTTGCCTACTGAGTGATTAAGTCATAATCCTAGTTGTTGTATGCTTGAAGGAGCACGCGTTCTAGAAAGTCCTGAATCAAAAACCATCAGTCTTACTATGTCTTCAAAGACCAACAGAGCTCTGCTATAGAATTATGCAACTATAAAAGAGAGGATAGTCTTTTATTTAATAATTGGTATAAGATAGGGGTCTAGATAGTTGTCCCATCCAAGGACAGAAGGAGTTCTTGATTTAATAGATCAGTTCAATATATTTTATCAGGTTTTAAGCTAAATCATTTATAATATGTTTAATTTAAAATATTTCATTTAAAAGTTTTTTATTAGAAATTAATTTAAATGCAGTGGTTTTCACAGCTGAGAAATAAGCAAAAAGGATCATCTGTAAACAAAACGAACTTAACCTTAAGCAGATTCCAAGTACAAATGTCTAATATCACTCGGTTAATAGGGATTTGGGGCTTTGTTAGACAACATGGTTTACCAGTACAACAAAATATGTAATCATAGTATAATTTAACGTTTACATACTATGATAATCTATGAAGCTTAAAAAAATGGCTTTAGCTATCTTATAGTGTACATTGGTTTACTATGTAAATTGGTAAAAAAATCACTTGGCTGTAGTCTTTTGAAGAGCACCATAAAAAAGCACTATATCATCTCAATCCACAAAAAAATCACTCAGTTGTTAAATGAAGTAAAGTGTATGCAAATATGGTTCCCATATATCTAAAAATTTATAATCCAGAAAATTAAGTAATAAAATAATTTCTCAGACTGTATATGTTTGGCATAAATTTAGAAAATAGAATTAAAATTAAAAACTTAATTCTAAAAGGTCTGTGTATAGACAAACATAAATATATATTTAGGCACAAAAAATTGTAAAAGTTTAACTTTAAGTGGTTTATAAGTTATTAACCAGAGATGATAGTGAATGCCATGTTCCTCTTAGACACAGCTAAAGATATGGGAAGATCTTCACCTTGGGATTTTTGTACAGAGCTGGTTATTAGACTTCAGGAATAAAAGGGGTAGACTTTAAGAATCTGTTTTGATTGAGTCAAATCCTTAACAGATCAGATAAAAAAATTTAGATTTTGTGTGATGTAGCAAGAAAAAGATGAACTAAAAATATTGAGCCAGCTTTTTGAAAGAACAGGAATGTTTCCAAAGCTAAAGAAGGTGACCAATATTGTTTGCAAATATTAAAACAATGTTTTTGACCTAAACATGTGATCTACTAGACGTGATTTGGTGTAAATCAATATATTTTAAGCTGAGGTCAAAACACTTAAAATTCAAAAGAATCACACCCAAAAGAATTTTACTTAGAGCAAGATAATAATAAAGTTATTGATAATAAAAAAGTTAGGTATTTATACCCTTAAGCAGCTTATGTGATCTCAAAGGATATCTTGATGTATAATATGTTGCAACTGAACTCATGAGGATTCAGTATTTGGAATTGGGGAAGACAACAGTCCAATAGAAAGAACAGAATAATAAGAATAAGTTATTGTTTATTGTGGGATATTGTGATTAATATACCATATGGGGAAAGCCACAAGGCCACAAGGGGTGGCATAGTGGGAAGTTCCATGTAAGGTTTGAAGCCAAGGAATAACTTGTGCTGGGATTGGCAAGTTGAATTGGTAGCACTCCTAATTAGGATGAAGTACCCACCATTCAATATTTGCCATCAGATTAATCCATGTCATTAGATACTTCAAGGGGCAACTCATCGAGCGCCCCCTGTGTATCATAAGATATGTTAGCATGCAAGTCTGGAATCCTAGTTGCAACACCCCCTTGCCCCAAGCTTGTCGTCAGACACCAAGACTGGAGTCTGCGGAAGGTCTACACAAACAGCTTTTGTGTGGGGATGGTGTGGCAGGGGCGCAAGCAATCATGGTGAAGCTTCTTGGTGTTTCCTTGGGCATCTTCAAGTTGATAGGTATG
>QTSX02002581.1:0-19693 GCA_014839935.2 Entomophthora muscae | reverse complement strand
AATCAGTTTCAACCGGACTGTTTTTCAAAGGTAATATAGAACAGATATTATTAACTAATTTAGCTGTTTCAATATTTACTAACAACCCTGGTATAGAGTGCCCTTCTGCAGATGAATTATCAAAGGAATTGTTGTCAGGAATTTCAGTAAGGACTTTCCTGACAGTATCTCACCATCCTGATTGATATTTTTCTTATTAGAGATATGTAATTAAATTATGCTGGCTCTTTTCCCTCCCTGATGAGAGATCTGGCATGAACTTTAAGAATAGAGCTAAATTCTAATGCTATCATCTCTTCAAGCCTACGAAAAACCAGGACCCCTACTTTAAAGATTGAATCCTGAATCCTTACTTCACAAACTTTTTGTTTATCATTACTTTGTTTTACTATCTTCTAGTTTACATGAAAGGCCCCTTTAGAAGATTAAACTCGTCAGAAATGTTAAAAAATCAAATACAGTAGTTTGAAAAGCTGTGGCACTAAGTAACATCAGCTTGGATGCAAAAAACAGAAACAAATCCAAATATATATTAAATTAAAATAAATTCATTGGTTTTTAATTTTGATTGAATCCAAGTGTATCTCATTTACATGTCAGTTGACTTTGTTTACAGATGAGTTATTTTGGCTTACAGATAAGTTTTTTTCTTAGTGCTATAGCTTTAAAACTACTGCACTTATGATGGCCTAGAACTAGTGAGCCTCTCCTCCAAAGTTGGTCCAGTGCTGTTAAAGCCACTCACATTTTTTTGCTAGATCCTTGGTGTTGTTCTTGAATATTTCATCATATCATTTACTTGCTATGGCAACCTTTCAGATGACTGTTTTTTTTGATAAAAATCACTGAGTATCTTATGTCCAGCTATCCTCAGATTCATGAGCTTTATCAAGCTTCATCTAATGGCGCACATGCTTCACTATATAGCACCAGTGGCCATTTGCTGTGGTATAAGTACCTTAGCTCTATCCTAATAAAGTTCCTAATATTGATATTATCTTTCCTGTCCCCTCTTGGGCTGATATATTTCCTCAATTTTTCCTAGTACTATACTGTTACTAGTTCAGTTGCAGCTCTCATATTTTCTTTTTATTATGATCCTCATAGCTAGAAGTTTAGTTTTTGTTGAGATTATACTTCTGGAAAGTATAATAAGCAAGATAAAGGGGAAATTTAAAAAGATAATGATACTTTATTTGATATGAATATAAGGTAATATATAGTATCATGGTAAGCCACATGTTGTGCATGTACATCATGATGATTATTGGGCTTATCTGAGTAATGTTCCTCTTAAGTCACAAGGCTTACTCAGGTTGTGTTCCGCTTAGGAGCTGGATTGTTTGATCCCCGTAATAGATGGCCAAATGATAGTGGTGCTATCAACTTAATGGTTGATTGGTGTGCCACTCAGTGATCCATTTGGTGAACTACTTGGGGTGTTAATTCCCTGAGAGGGAGCAATCAAAGATGTTGCAAAATTTTTAATAATAATTATTGTATCTAATTATATTGATAGCTTGAAACTTTCAAGCTTGTCATAATGGTTTTTATAAGCTGACAGACATCTTCATTATACTTAGATTTCAACCTATTATTTTAAGTCATTGGTACAATGTGCCATCAAATGGAGAAATTATCCAACTTCAGCATCATGATTGCCACTTGAATAACAGGACAAACCCTGATTCCTGATCCTAAATGGGATCACTTTCCGATCATAACTCCAAACCCATTACTGGATCAATAGGGAAACCTCCAGAATTAACTCATACAGCATGGAACATCCTGCATGTTGAAAATCCTCAAAAATATTTTTCTTATTTTTAATATAGTAGTTTTAAAAGCTATAGCAACAAGCAAAAATACTTTGGATTTAAACAAAAATAAATCAGATGTAAAAAAATCAAAAACAGATAACTTTATATTAATTTACAATAGTGATAAGGAGCGCCTTTTGGGGAAGCTTCAAATATAGAATTAGGAAGAGAAGAAGTATATTTTATTGAATAATACTTTAGACTTATATATCTTTAGCTGTGGCGGGGATTTTAGTTGGATCAAACCCAGGGGCATGTCATGTGCTGGATGGGTTCAAGTTGCTGGATACCTGGACAGTCATGTGATATTAGTTTGTTGCCATTTCTGGTATGTCAAATGGTATATTGGAAAGGCACCAAATTGGGCAATGACTGGATGTTAGGTGTGATGGCAATAGCTGGAATACTTGTATATCCAGACCCTTGACACACCCCTCTCTTAAGGGGTTACTTGGATACATCAGGAGGGGGCTTTGTCTTGACAGCTGCCATCTGATGTTCCTGGAGTTGTTTACTAGTGGGCACCAACTGGGTTGAGTGTTCTCCTTTGCTAGGGCGGAGGCAAGATCTGTGATACTTTTTGGTGATGGGCTCTTTGGCACCCTGGAACTTAACCAGGTAGGTGTTCCTGTCTAGTTAGTATCTGATGATTCTTCCTGGACCTCTGTGTACTGAGTCTAGCTTCTTTCTGTTCCCAGCTAGGACCCAGACGGGGGAGTTAATGGGGAGTGGGTCCTCTTTTGAGGTTACCTTTTGGCTTTTGAGTCTCTTTGTTTCTGCCAGTTTTGCTTTGAGGTGTATGTGTTGTAGAGCTGGTTTCTGTTCTACTGTGGGAGGTTTCCCCGGGGGGTCTTCACATACAGTTGATTATTGTGGATGACTATTTCTGGCTTGTACCTGTATGTTAGTTCAAATGGTGAGTAGCCTGTCCCTTTATTAGTACAAACCCGGGATACTAGTAATGCATGTTTCACATAGAGTGGCCATGTGTTTTTGGCTTTGCCATCCATTATTTTCTCCAGGGTTCTGATAAGGCTGCCGTTCAGGCGTTCAACTCTGCCGTTGGCCTGTAGGGCAAGGTTGTGGAGTGTTTGATGTTCTTTGTTTTTAGATTATTGTTTACTATGTGGCCTGTTAGCTCTTTTGATCCATCTGTTATGATGTAGTCTGAAGTGATGTAGTCCGCTATGATTGCTTTATTGATGAATTGATTGATTGTTTCTGCCTTGTGATCTTTTGTTGCCCATCAGATGGGCCAATGTGTGGCAAAGTTGATGGCTACAATTAGGAAATATTGATTTGTTTTGGTTTCTGGGAAGGGTCCCACTACGTCCAGCCCCCAAACCTTAAATGGTTTGGGGTCAGGTACTGGGTTGACTGTTGGCTGTGGCACCTTGGTGCTGGCATATTTTTCACACACTGTGCACTTCTTTAGAACATCAATTATGTCTTGCTTCATGTTAGGCCAACATACTATCTCTTTTAATGTGAGATATAGGTTGTTAGCCTTTGTGTGTCCTAGCAGACAGTGACGTCTTTGTATAGTGTTGGCTCTTTGTGCAAGTGGAATGTATGGAATGTGTTTATCCTTGATGATTTGGTATACTGTGTCATTTGATATGTGGAAATGTTTTTCATTCCTTACTAGCGTATCATGGGTTAGTTGGTGTGTGGAGGGATCCTTTCCTTTTGTCTTGTACTCAGTGTTGTATAGGTTGAGCCAGTTAGGGTCCAGGTGGTCAGGGTGATTCTCTCTTGGCTGGCATAGCCTAGAGAGAGCATCAGCTGTGACCAGCTCTGCCCCCTTTTTGTATTAGATGTCCAGGTTAAGCTGTTCCAGCAAGGACATCCATTTGGCTTGGCGCCGCGCAAGTGCCTTCTGAGTTTTGAAATAGATTAAGGATTTGTGGTCAGTTAGCACTTGGATGCTTAAGTGTCCTTTGATATAACATCTCCATTTCTTGCGTGTGTGATATATTGCTAGCAATTCTTTATCGTGTATTGGGTACCTTTGCTCAGTTTTTGTTAGTTTTCTGCTTTTGTAACATACTGGCAGGAAATCTTGTTGCCCTTGCTGGCATATGCCTAGGACTGTACCAATGGCTGTGTCACTAGCGTCTGACTCAAGCTTGTAGCACCTGTTGTTATTAGGGTATTGCAAGATTGGTGCTTCAATCAAAGCTTGTTTTAATAGCTGGAAATTCTTGTCACATTCTGGAGTCCAGATGAATTTCTTTTTGGCATTACCTTTGGTTAGGTCATTGATTGGTGTGGTGAGCTTTCTGCAGTCTTTGATGTATTTACTTAGGTAAGCTACCATACCGAGAAAGCATCTTACTTGTTTCACAGAGGTGGGGCATTGCATGTTATTTATGGCGTTTATTTTATCTGGGTCTGCTTTGATGCCACCGTCAGAGACAATGTGGCCCAAGAACAGGAGTTCCTTTTCCATAAATTTGCACTTACTAGGCTTAGCATATAGCTTGTGTTTTGCAAGTTGATTGAGTATCTTGCGGACATGCGTGAGGTGTTCCTCTTTTTTTTTTGAAAATATGATGATGTCTTCAAGGTAACATATTGTGTTTGAGAGTTCGTTTAGCGCCTGGTTCATCATGGTGACAAATGTTGCTAGGGTGTTTGTCATCCCAAATTCATTGCTTTACATTCAAACAACCCAAATTGTGTGTGGAACTGTAAGGTCTTGCCCATAATGGCGCAAGGTTATAAACTAGGGCGTGCAAGGCATTAGGATTCAAATTTAAAAGATATAGAAACGTAAGAACTGTCTGTAAGATAATCTTACAGAACCCTTCTAAAAGCCTATATTGTGTTACAAAAGGAGTGATTGAGTGTAAAACCCCTAAGCAAATAAGATAAAACAAAGTAATTAATAGTGAATGATTTGTAACTAAGGGAATGTCAATATTAGGATATTCTCCATCCGCAAATTGGTACATATAACTATTGAACGCTTCTTTAAGGGAAAACAATGGATACAAAAAGCCTAAGGCTTGTTGTCTTACTAGTTCCATCTGTTTTAAAAGAAAGAAAAACTAAACTTTGAAATGAAACTAATAAAAATGTATAAATTATTAAAAATTAAGATCTCAAGTTAAAATTTGAAAAGATTGAAGGGGAAGAAATCACTTAGGATTTTGGCTTAAAGCCTACTCTTCAAAAGCTCTTTATTTATAGTAAGAAAGCCTTTTCTGTTGAACATGTTCACCATGGAGGAAGCAGCCAAGAAGAGAAGCAACTGGGGAAGTTTGGAGAACTAGAGGCAAGAAAAAGGAGAAAACAAAAGACCAGTTTGAAGTTGATAGGCAGAATGAGGCTGGGGAGAGCGGCAACGACTTGAAAAAGGAGTTTCAAAAAGGTAAGTAAAAATTAGAATAAATCTAACTTAAAGTAAAAAAATATAAGCTATTGAATAGCTGGGAAGACAGTGGGTGACAAAAACACAACTCAAACGCAAATTGCAAGGAAACAAATGTAAGTACTTTAAAATACTAAATTATTAACAATTTAACCTAAATTTTGGATATTAATAAAAACCCAAAACATAAGTAAAACTGGAAAAAAATTAATTATCTCAAGAAGCCTGCCCTTTGGGGCAGGGCATGACAGGAACGTGGTCTTTGGTATGTCTTTCTCTTTAACTTCAACTTGGTTATAACCAGATGTGAGGTCAATTTTTGAGAAATTTTTTGCTCCAGAGAGCCTTGCAAATAGGTCTTCTATGAGGGGAAGTGGTTATTTATTTTTTACTGTACTTGCGTTTAGTGCTCTGTAGTCAGTAACTAAGCAAAGAAATCCTTCTTTCTTCTTTACAAAGAAAACTGCTGCCCCCCACGGGGATTCAGACGGACAAATGAGTCCTTTGGCTAGATTGTCCTCACTGTGGGATTTAAGTGTTTGGGTCTCCATGGGAGAGAGTCTGTAGAGGGGTGCAGGTTTGGGCATGGCTTTGCATAAGTCAATACCATGCTTGACCTCTTGTTTGGGGGGTAACTCTGTGAGTTTTTCCTTGAATACATGAGTGTATTCATTTAGGAGTGCCGTGAGTTCTGGGCATTGGATATTTTGTGTTTGTATATTATTAAATTTGGAGTACCTCATTATGTGGAGATACTGTCTTTGGTTAGATGTTCAGAGTCATCTTGATTTATGACTTGGACAAATACTGTGTCTCTTAGAATGAGGTTGTCGGGTTCTTTGAGAATGTTGAAATTGACTCCATTGTGTTTTATTGTCATGGTTTTTGTTTTCCAACATATGCTGGGATTCACTCGGGTGAACCAGTCCATGCCTGCTACAATTTTGTAGTTTATGTTGCTCATGACAAGTCCTTTGATGGACGGTTGTATGCCTTGGAGGTCAATTCTGAAGGGTGTTGTTTTGCCTTTGAGTAGAACTTTTGACTTGTCTGCCATTCTGGCATATTTGAAGTTGAATTTGACAACAAGTATTTTGTACTTGGTTACAAAAGGTTTGCTAACCATAGTGTGTTGTGCACCAGAGTCAAATAGAATTTTATGTGTATGAGATTTGTAAGTACATTGATAGACAAGAAGTTGTGAGTGATCTTTAATTTTTATGTTCATAAAAATGGGGGATTGCGGGACATGTGGGATGCAAGCGGCAAAGTTCATTCCTTGGTACTTCTTCTTGTCGTGTTGGGGGGAGACAGGGGCACTTAAGCCTGTTCCCCCTCCTCTTTTCCCTGTTCCTCTGTTTTGAGACCTTTGAGGTCAAAAAATGTGGGGTCAGATTCATAGCGGGTTGCTACTTCAGCGTTGTTAACTTTGGTGGTGTCCTCTTTCTTGGGACAGGAGCAGTTTGTGCTTTGGCTACGATTGCCATTGTTACAATTGGAGTTGTTGTTGCTATGATTGGTATTTTGGTTTTTATTGCCATAAGACTTTTCTCTGTCATTGCCATTTGAGGGGTGGTTGCCGTTGTGTGCAGCATGTTCCATGTTAGCGCGTTTTTCCGCGCACTTGGCTTCAGCAATGAGTGCAGGCATGGAGGTGTTAGTCTCTGGACAGATGAGGGCAGCAACAGAGGGTTTCATTATATTGATAAATGAGGCTCTAGTGTGTACGTTGTCAGCTTGTGCTGGGTTTTGAATTTTAAGGTGTATTTTCTCAAATTCATTGGCGTAGGCTGTGATAGTGGTTGTCTGAGGAAGATTGCTGAGCTGTATTGCAATGCCTTGGAGAGATTCAGTGATGCGGAAATTGTGGGTGATGTTGGCTTTGAACTCTTCCCAGTTTTCAAGCTAGTCGTCAGTTCATGAGCCAACCCAGGTGGTAAACCAGTTAGCTGCGGCCTCGTAGAGGCGCTTGCTGGCTTCTTGGACCCATTTTTGTGGGGGATGCGGCTGGCACGGAGTTTTGCGGCTGAGTGGTCTAGCCAGCTGATGACGTTTTCTTTGTTTTTTCCAAAGAACTTGTCAATACCAATGTATTTGGTGTTAGTAACTTTGCCTGCAATAGGCAGTTGTGTGTTTGTTTGTGGTTGTAGAGAGCAACTGTATTGAATTATCTTGGCGCATGCTTTGGGCATGACCAGACCTTCAAATACAGTGCATTCACTAGAAATACCTTCATCAATGTCGTGGGCGCAGAAGTACGTTTTCCAGGTATCCTGAGATGTGGCCTGGTTGAGTACGTGGGCGAAGGTGGGCGGGTTCTGTTCAGTCATTTTCTCTTTCATCAGTGTGGTCAAAAACTGTAGTGCTACCATTGATAAGGAGCGCCTTTTGGGGAAGCTTCAAATATAGAATTAGGAAGAGAAGAAGTATATTTTATTGAATAATACTTTAGACTTATATAGCTTTAGCTGTGGCAGGGATTTTAGTTGGATCAAACCCAGGGGCATGTCATGTGCTGGATGGGTTTGAGTTACTGGATACCTGGACAGTCATGTGATATTGGTTTGTTGCCATTTCCGGTATGTCAAATGGTATATTGGAAAGGCACCGAATCAGGCAATGACTGGATTTTAGGTGTGATGGCGATAGCCAGAATACTTGTACATCCAGACCCTCGACAATAGATTTATTTATTTTTAATTTTGTTTACATCTGAGTTATTTTTGTTTAAATCTGAAGTATTTTTGCTTGTTGCCATAGCTTTTAAAGCTACTGTATTAAAGGATATTTTTTCTGGATTAAATAATTGACACTGATAATAAAATCAATTTTTATTTTTTATTTTGAGCTTTTAATTAAAATTATAAAAGATAAAGCAAAAACAATTTTTGAAATTGCTAACATGGATGATGTTCCTTGCTGTATGAGTTAATTCTGGAGGTTGCCATCAATAGGTGTCAGGATTTTGGGATATTGACTAATTAACGGATTCAACCAATTATTGCAGGCCAGCTGTCAATCACTCTTTGGATAGTTCCAACAAAATAACGCGGGCCAGTAGCTAATCACTCTTAGGAATGGTTTCAACATATTGATGCAGGCCGCAGGTTTGTGGAATCAATGATCAAATCATATCCTGGCACCAACAAATCCATGCATTACAATTAATGAATGGAACATGCAATTACTGCTCATTAATTAGTTTCCTTCATCAAGCACCTCAATATGCACTTCACAATAATTATTATTCTAAACTCAAATTGTATCCTAGAATAAGAGGGCCGTCATAAGAACCGTCATCTGCATTATGTCTAGCAGAGTCCAACATGGACTGGGCCACCGGGCCAAAACACTCTAAGATAAAAGGCTCTGAGCCTATTGTATTAGAGTAGCTCTGATTAGTGTAACAATTATCTTGTGAACTAGTAGCCAACCGTTGGTTAGCTAGCCCAGGATAGTGGCCCAGGCAGGCAGCTGAAAAGAGATTCAGCTGTGCGGCGTGTCTAGAACAAACACAGTAAGCCGAGGAAGTCGTCAAGCGAGCTTCCACAAAATCCACCCTGAAAAGGCCAGGCCTCCTGCCGTGTTGACCTAATGCTACTTCAGTCTCTTCCTAGTGTTGTGAGCTAACTCGGATAAAACGCGGGCAGGCGGGCCGCCTTAAAGCCAGTCTATTAGAATAAAAGACTGCTGATTTCTTAACGACTTGATGATTGATCCAAGTCTTATTTCCTCAATGTGATCCTCTCTTAAGTTCTATTAGTGGAGAGCAAAAGATGATACTGTCGTCATACAGTATAATTGTATATAGTAAAATAAAGAGACAACCCATGAACCATATCCAGAAGTAGGAAGAACTGTCCCAAATCCTCCGGGCTTTGGGCCCAGTCAGACTTGCTACTTCTGCAGAAAACAAAGTATTCCAGATCGCAGGTTATGCCAAAGTCACAGGTTCTCTGTACTTTCCTAATGTTAGAAGACTTAGGATATAATCTGGTGGATGATAAAATACCACAGTCCGCAGATTTCTGACAATAGGATATTCCTGATTCATACCTTATATTATATAATCTAAAAATTGATCTCAAATAAAAATATATTTCTCTTCTAATCTCACCCTCTTAAGCCTCTTCTTGACATAAAGTTGTCTTGGTAAGTTTTTAAATTAGCTTTGAAGTGGACAGCTTAGCTGCCCATCTAAGATACATTCTACTTTGGTGGTTGAAAGGTGCAATTATTTTTCAAAAAATGCAGCCTGTCCCAATAATTTAATCTACTAAGCTTGTTCACAGCTCTTGATTTACATAGGAGTGCTGCAATATCTGGGGGAGTGTACAGACTGGCAGCATATCCATTGTTTTAGACTTTATTCTTGCCACCCCCTTGGCTTCACCTGTGGATTTTCCACTAGAAGCCAGGTGGGTGGCACTGTTTCTTGGGGGTTGCAAAGCTATCCCCACCCAGGACTTTGCTGGTAAATGTTGCAACTGAACCAATAATAGTTCAGTATTAAGATTGGGGAAGACAACAGTCCAAATAAAAGGACAAGAATAAGATGTGTTTATTTTAGGAATGATATAGCTGATATACTATATTTGGGAGCCACAATTGCCCAGGGGGTGGCATAGTGGTGTGTTCCATGTAACTTTCTGGTTGGGAATAACTTGAGGGAGGGGCCAGTATGTCAAATTGGTAGTGCTCCTAATTAGGAGATAGTACCCACAATTTGACATTGCACTCAGCCTGGTCCATGCCATTAGTCACGTCATGAGACGCCTCTTTGAGTGTCCCCTGTGTAACCTGAGATACATTGGTGGACAAGGGGATAATCTCAGTCACAACATAAAGTTAAATTCCTACAAATTTGGGGGATTGACTGTTTAGGATGAAATCTGATTTTGGCATCCAAAAGAAAGCAAAAGTTGGGTTCCAATTGGAAATGTTCCATCACAGCCCTAGTGTGGGCTAGCGCTATGCTTAAAGTTTGAAATCCAATTATTAAGATTTAACTTTTAAGCAGCTTGATACATGAACAGGGTAATGCTTGCAAGAGTGAGCTAGAACTTGAGCATCATGCTGCTGATAAAATTAGAATATTCCCCTGACTATTGAGGGTTTAAAGAGAAAGTTGGACTATCCCTTATTAGCAGATAAATATAGTAATTAGTTGGATCCTTAGGCTCACCAAAAAGAACATAGATAATAAACTGAGAGGCAACTAGAATAATAAGGGATCAACTAACGTAAAGATACAGAACTTATTTAAAAATAATTGCTCAATAAGGAGAAAAATTTAGCACAACAAAGTAAAAACTGGTCATGAGACAAGTGAAGAAACCCATCGGTGAAATAACTCTAAATAAAAATAAATAAATTTTGAGGAGGCAACTTTAAGGACCAAAAAGAAAGTTGTGAGAAACATGAGGCTCTAGTGACTAAAGCTCTGTATCCATTTTTCCATATCAACATCAGTCTCCTGAGCAGCTATAATGAAGAGATCAAGCTAGAGGCTGGTTAGAAAATAAAAATAGATGATTTTACCATCAAGGCCTTGGGTGGTGGGCGAGAGTCATGCTCCTTGATCAAACTACGCCAAATAATGAGAAAAATACTTAGAATTGCTTACGTCTTTTGTATAAAAGCTACAAAGTCCTTGGGGAACTGATTGGCAGGAGGGACTGGGGCAGGCTCATTAACAATGTATTCTAAAAGCTCGAAAACAGCAAGGGGTGTGCCATCAGGAGGGAAAGGGAACCTCCCTTGTGCCAGTTCAAGTAAGGTGATTCCCAGTGACCAGACATCCGACTTGACTGTATAGCTACTACCTTGGATTCTCTCAGGCTATAAGGAAAGCATTTAATAATTTAATACTAAGGCTGCTCGCTTACCGACATATAGGCGCTTGTACCAACAAAAGTATTAGCAACAGAGTTGATGAGGACACCTGAAACACCGAAATCACAAAGTTTTATTTTTCCTTGAGAATTAAGAAGAATATTGGAAGGCTTAACATCTTAAAGTTTGGTCAGAAGAAGCAAAGATAAAATATTACCTCGATGAATAATTTTATGATTGTCATAAAGATATATTAGTCCATCAAGGACCTAGAGGGGTAAATAGGCTAATAAAAGAGTGTATTTACCGATACTGCGACCTTTCCAACTACATCAATCGGGATCGCCCCAAACTTCTTGTAGAAACAATCAAAAGAGCTAATATAAAGTACTCGTCAGCTTCAAAAGTACTCGATAACGAAGCTTTACCCAACGTCCATGAATTCCATGCAAACAGCGATATTCCCTTTCTGATTAAAAGCGCCATAAAACGATATGATATTTATATGATTACAGTCATGCAAGATTTGAAGCTCTCTCAATATCTGTTTGCGAACCTCGGGAGAAGTTTCAACTCTAATGAGCTAAATCGAAGCATGTATGAATATCTTTGGCCTAAACAAACCAAACGTTACCTTCTTGGCCATTATTTTTTTAGTGGGAATGTGCAGAGCACGGGAAACAGTTCCGCCATTTCCTGCACCAAGCTCTTCGAGGTTCTGAAGATCTTCCTCACGCAAATCAAGCTTGAATTCTGTACCGATTTCAAGATCGGGCAATTTAGGCTCTTGTCTAAGTTCAACCTTGTTGGTTTCTGGAAGAGCGAGCCCCTTAAAGTTGCGCTTCTTTTTGATACCGCTCATGATTTTAGGAGTGTGGTCTAAATATGGCCAAACTAAAGGAACACCTTATGGCTGTATCACTGAGTTAGAGACGGGATGATGAGCTGGTCAATCTAATCCAGCTATGCATGGCAAATCAAATCATGCCTTACGTCTACAAGTGCCTCTCCCCAGCTACACCAGCAAATAGGTCTGGACTGGCTTGAAGCTGTCATCGCTCATCAATAATTGAATGCATTTTTGAATCGAAACCACCCTTTCATTTCATTAATTATTCTGATAAATCTGGAGCAGCCCATTAAGTTCAGGTACAGCCAAAGCTGAGAGGTCACAAATTTCAAGGAAAAATAATAAAAATACAAATTATATCCACATAACCCCTCAGTAGCCATTCCAATTTAAAACCCAACCCCACCAATAGATCCAACGTAAATAAATAGTCGAGTCTAGAGCTGACATAACTTCATATTCTCTACCGCAAACAAATGGGACATTATTTTTCTTGTTATGCCTAGGCGCCAGATTGGTTATTTTATAACTTAATCACATTATTCATATTCAAATTATTCAGAAAGAGTAAAATATAATCAATCCCAAATATTTAATTGATCTTGGGCTTGGGTGATTTTTTAAAAAATAATTCATTGATTTTATAATTGAAAATTGCAACTTATAGTACTACTGAAAATATCTTAAGTGCTACTAAAAACCAAAAATATTTATGATGAGTTGCATGGGAGAGTAATAGCAGCCCCAAAGCTATAAATGCTATTACCCTATCTTTGGCTCATCATAAATATTCTTAGTTTGTTTCAGAAAAAAAGGTTGTTGTTTTTGAAAGACTGATAACTCTATTTAAAATACACCCTCTAGTAAGCTGCCCTACTTCATGAACTTGCCCCAATACACTACTAGCATCTTCTGATATTTTTGTTTCTCTGGTATCATCACGTGATTTCAAATGATAAAATATCTCAGAATATTCTGAGAAGCTTTCAAATGTTAAAGGTGAAGTATATAACTTCCTATCTTTCATCAAATATGAAAGATTAATGCGCAGATTTTTAACTTCAAGCTCTCTTTTTATAGGCCTAAATTTCCTTTCATAAATATAAAAAAATGCTTTTTGGGAAACAATTGAACCAGTTAAAGATGAATTGTATAATTCTTTTCTTCTTTCTTCTTTCTCACAAATATTTTTTAGATCATTAATGTTGTTAATATAAAGTACATTTTCTTTTTCCTTTAAAATTTTTGATATTACACCAAAGTGACCATCAACAATGCTTTTTCCATGGCATTCAACAAAACGGTTATATTTTATGGAACCCTTAATATATTTAGGTGCCTCTTTAAATAAGTAATATAAAAATTCATATGATCTAAAATGATTTCCATTATCTGTCCATACTTTTATATTTTTTATTTTTTTAAATCTATCTAATTTAAGAAGACTTATTAGACATTCACCTGAAAATAAAGAATCATGTGATAATATTTGAGACAAAAAATCATGATATTCATATTTAATTTTATTGTTTTCTTTAAAAACTAATGCAAACCCTAATAATGAGATTGGTTTTTTTGAATAAAAACAATTATTGGTCTCAATTGGACCACCTCTAACCTTTAAGTTTTCTTTATAATCTATAACTACAACACAAGACTCATCATCTAGTTCATTAATATCTTTTTTATATTCACAATTTTGATGAACATAAAAGTCTTGGTGCTGATTAATAGTCTTTAAGTCATTGTCTATAGATTCTGGTAATGGTAAGTTTTTACTTTCACATTCTTCCTTCTTTTTTTCTAGTGAATTTTTTAAATTACAAATATTGCACATATCGGTTTGTTTTTTACTTTTTATTATATTTTTAGGGATTAATTTATAGTAAGTGGAAATTGAAACTGAAATTTCATTTTTTATTTTCATATTTTCATATATTTCTTTTTTTGTTTTAAGTAGAGAGTATTTAATTTCAGTTGAGTAATTACTCATCTCTTTTTCTATATCTTTATAAATTTTTTCAGGCACTTTTTTTGTAAACTGGCTTGTTTCAAAAGAATTTTCCAGCAATTTTTTAATTATTTTTTTAGTTATTTCTTTTTTTAATGAATAGTTATTATTTTTTTGGCTTTTTTTGTTTAAGCTTACATTTTTATTTTTATTTATTTTTCTTGAGTATTCAAACTCACTTTTGGTTATATTAAACCCCATATCATTAAGCTCTTTTAAAGAGTAACTGGAAGTAACCAGAGATCGCAAGGCTGGGATATGTTTTTGGGGAGAAGATTTCATGAGATCCTTTAAGTTTTCAATGAACTCATTGCCTTTTTGATTTTGAATAGTTGGCAGGAACTGAGCTTTCCCAAATTCAGTTTGAGTAAGGAAGTGCTTGATGAAATTATCAAGATCATCACCAGCAATAAAGAGGAATGCCTTTTTTAACATTGCAATTCTCTCTTTTTTTGTTGAAGCTCCCAAGGAAAAAAAGGGTAGCATGGAAGAAGTAAATTTAACTGAGGACATGGTAGTATTTTGAATCTGTAATTAGGTCAGATCTTTGATGTGTGCCTTAATGATGGAGTAGTTATGATCAGAATGTGGTCTTTGAATTGGGTTATTTGGATTAGAAGCTCTGTGGTACTTTAGCTCTTATATACCAAGCTAAATGACACCATTCTGAAAGAAATGGTGTGATAGCTTTTATTATAGTTTGAACTTGAATTTATGTTTGCAGAAATTAATTAAATACCCAGTTTTCATGCACAAGTGATATATGTGAAGCAGCTAAGCATTATTATTACATCATATCCTCTTTGTAATCAATGCAAATCAATTAAAATGATGTATTCAGTTAATTGTAACTCTTCCGCATATTTTTAAATGATAAAATATTAAAGAATTCCATTTAAAGAATGCTCAATTTGAGGTTCGAAGCTCACTTGAACCTTAAAATCAGTCTAAACAGTGATAAAAACATCCTAACTTCAAACTATCATAAAATCCTAGAGAATTGAGCTTTTTAAATAAAATAAAATGCAAAAATAAAGCTCTCAATCTTATCTTTAATTTCGTCAAATAAAAAACATCTGTTGTGTATTCAAAAAAGAGTATTTATTAGCTTTGAAGTGATCTACTTTATATCATTAGATATAATCATATAATAAAATCTGGATTATGCTCTTTTAAATTACTTTTGCTTTAATATTGAGCATAGTATACATATTAAAATTTTTACACCAATAGAAAGATAAGATTCTTAGCTTCATTTTTGATAGTTTACAGTGTGAAAAAATATTAATTTTTCATTGAGTTATTAATGTTTTAAATATAAATTGTGTAATTAGTTACTTTTTCAAAATTGAACTGTGTTATGCTGCAACTTGAGCAGCATGTGCATTAGAAAATGGCCTAATCTCTAAAATAATGACCCAAATCTTTTTACAGCTCTGGACTTAAGGCAGCCAATCTTCCTAGTTTTATTTGATGAATTTGCAAGTCGCCGTGAAGCAAGGCATTCAGTTCAGTCAGCACAGCTAGGGATGCTTTGGCTCAGCCCCAGATGGCTTCCGGCTATTGGCTGCTATAGCTAAAACGAAATTGTAGTATATTTGAACATTTAAAATAAATCTTTGATGCGAGTAACCCGGAGCCAGAAACTGGCGCTGGCTGCCTGGGGCTTGGTTGAAGCAGCCCTAAGCACAGCTGCACAATTTTTAGTAAAGTGCTAAAAAAGGTATTTAAACTTCTATACTGTCAAAACTGTGGGGTCGATCCCCGACAAGGTTCTGCACAAGAGGATCTGTGACCCTGAAACTGACTTTCCCGTGTCTTTTTTTAGGGGAACACAGGTTTATTAGGGTTCAGAGACAGTGTTTAAAAGGAAACACGGCCGTGGGGGAGAGGGAAGTGAGGGATACCAGAGGAAGGGGTAGAGGACGCAGGCCCTCTGTGTGCATGTCTTTCCATTGAATGATTCCCTCAACTATGAGGTGGGATGAGTCAACAATGGTATCCATAAGTTTCCTGTTCCCAGGAATTGTGTGGCCCGATTTGTCTGTACAGATCATAGTATTGTCCAATAGGGAGTGGAATTTCTCCTTCATGAGTGACACCAGGTTAGGTCCATTGTCAAAGATTACATCTATACGGGTAGTGTGGATGGTCCACAGTGCAAGATGATAAGCAACTGCTCGAACTACCGGGGGTTCCCGCTTGAGACTCCTCATAAAGAAGATGTCAAACTTTGGTTGAAAATGGACAGAGAGGTTCAGCATGTGGGCAACTTCTGTCCAGAACCACAACACAACTATACAACCAAAGAATTTGTGCTCCAGATTGGCATCTTTGAATGGGCAAAGCCCACACTGGCAGATTGGGTGATCTACTGGGAATGTTGATTCACTCCAGAAGGCCTTGTTAAACAGTCTCCAAGTCAGAGTCTGTGCACCTGTTGTCACCATTACTACCCGCGTCAGAGCAGCCATTTCTTTGGGGGTGATTGTGACCAGTCTGCCGGCTTCCAACCACTTGTGAACCATCTTGGGGTATTCTGACTTGGGCTTTGGGTCTTGGACAACCTTCTTCCCATACTTGAACACCACCATCTTCCGGCAGGTGACAATGCTCTTCATATCCAGATTGTAATTGATCTGTCTATTTCTGTCTGCCAGATGCAAGCCCTTGAGATCCCAATTCTGTGGACCAGCAGGATCAAGATTCTTAGAGATTTCCCATTCATTGACTTGCATTATTGCCAAGCAGCGGCGCCAATACTCTGGAGTGTCTTTGGGGGGGTGTGAATCTCTTTCTCTTCAAGAAACATTGTCTTAGTCCAAATGTTGAAGGGTTGGGTATCTGGATAGCCCACACCCAGTTTACTGCTCTGCCTGCTGCTGGTGAATCTGTATGGGCAGCCAGTAGTTCCCTTAGTCCTTTCTCCCACATCCTTCAGCAATGCTGGACATGATCTATCAGATCCAGTCCTCCTGCTGACCTGGGGAGAGAGACCACTGAAATTTTTACAGGGGACGTATTGGGAGTACCCCACAAGAAGTTGCGGGTCATGGCTGACACCTTCTTTTCAAAGGCTTTGGAGAAGGGTACAATGTGTGCTACATACCACATCTTGGAGAACACAAAGATGTTTGGGGCGTTAACCCGTCCAATTACATTGAACTGGAAATGGCGCCACCTGTTGATATTGTTAGCAATAGCCTTAAGGAGAATCTGTTCATTGGTTGGCAGATCAATATCCATAGAGTTGAACCACACTCCCAAGTGTCTAAAGGCTTCATGGGCTGGTATAGGCATGAGGCCATGCGGTGGTGCAAAGTTTGGCACACCTATTTTAACCAGTGTTGTCTTCTTAATTTTGACCTTTGCGTTGGATGCCCTCTGGTAGAGCTCTAGAAGGGTTGCCAGCTTTTGTGAGTCCTCCTTTGTGGCCAGGCCAACAGTAATGTTGTCTGCAAAAGCAGCCATACAGAGTGCCTTCTGACTAGGATGAGTGAAGCCTCTCAGCCTAGCATTTCCAGCTGCCAAGAACAAGATTGCTGCAAAATTGAGCAAGATAGGAGACAGAGGATCCTCTTGTCTCAATCCCTGACAAATTTCAATGTTCTCAGTCAGGTCACCATTGACAATAACACACGCCTGAAGGTTCAGGTACAGTGTTTTTATCCAACAAATCCATTCCTCTGGCAGGTCCACAGCCCGCATACTTGCATAGAGATATGACCACAATACACAATCATAAGCCTTCTCCATGTCCAGAAATAGCAGGTAGCGCTTATTTGATTAAACCCTATTCTGGAGGGTATTTTGGACCATGTGAATATTATCCCAGATGGAGCAACCACGGACAAAGCCAAACTGCATTGGGTGTAGGATCACGTCTGCAATCTTCATGATTCTGTTAGACAGAATCTGGGTCAACAGTTTGTAATCCGCGTTGGACAACAAAATTGTCCTCCAGTTCTTAACATTGCTCCTATGATCTTTGTTCTTGAAGAGGAGGCAAATTGACACCTCATTCCCCTCAGGAAATTGGGTGGCTGAGGAAAGGACATAGTTGAAGAGTCTAGTCAGATGGGGTGCTAACAGATTTTTAATAGGCTTATACACATCTGCTGGAATGCAGTCTGGACCTGGTGTTTTGCCATTTGGGGACTCTTTAATGGCTGCAAGAGTCTCCTCCAGTGTGATGTCGGCTGTCAGTGTCAGGAATACTCCTGACAACACTGGCGTTCAGAAGGATGTTTTGTGCACACTTCAGTGTAAAAAACAAGATAAAAAAGGCAGCAGTTCCCCCTTATTGGGGAAACTGCTGCAGGAAGCTGGGGATTTGAATCAGGAATTAAAAATAAAATTTTAATTCAGACGGGTTTTATACCCCGTCCGCCAGCCGCACGCCGGGCCTGGCGGCTCGCCCGCGCATGCCCGCCCACCACAGCCAGCCAGTTCCCCACCCAGCCCACCAAATGGGGAAATTACCAAAAGGGGAAACCCAAAAAGCCAATTTCCCCAAACCCAAATGGAGGGGGAACTGCTGCCCAAATTTGCAATCTACCAAATTTGGAGGGGGTTGACAAGCAGTCCAGCATTACAAATAATACATCAACTGCAAAAGCTGAATTGAAATGCATTACTGTGCCTTAAGATGCTCCAATTCCATGCCATACCAAGGATAACAATTCATTGCTTGCCAAACCACTCCCATTCCACTCCCAAAAGGGAATCCCAGACAACACCAAGTGTTTGGGGTCCCCTGTCCAATGCTTTGTACTATTCATGCCCCACTAAGGATGACAGTATATAATAAATCTCAATCACTTGATGGTAGTTTGTGCTATCATTGAGTGAAATTACCCCTCAATAGTATCACATAAATCAATACCAAAAACTTTTACACTACAGAAAGTTAAGACACTAAGCTTTGTCTGCCCTTTCCCAGGAATTGAAGATGAACCACTTAATCTTCTCTGGTGTCCTCACAGCCTGCCTTGGGATTGGGGGCCACCAACACTCTCACCAGCATGGGCCTTACAACAAACTGCCCAACAAGTACTTCTACAAGGAGCCAGCGCAGCTCAACTCCTCCGAGACGTACTCCTGGCCCACACTGGTGTTGCCCCGCTCCACCCAGCACGTAGCAATATATTCCTTTGTCTTCTACGTGCTTATGTACTTTGCTGGTAATTTTGGACGTTTTAATTTACATGCCAAAGTCTTTAGATGGATGATGACGGTCTATCCCATCTTGACGCCACTCACGGGATTCCAAGTCACCAACTTGGTGCCTTACCTAGCTAGAATACTCCCTCATTTTATGAGGATTTACAGTCAGAGGTCCACACATTTCCAGGGGACATTGTGTGAGCTCTGGACCAGCCTCTGTCATCAGTGAAGAGAGGGCATCCTTATTCACATCTGCATGAGCATACAGACTGGAGTAGAACTCCTGTATCTTCTGCTTAATCACGGATGTGTCTTTAGATTTCAGACCACATACTTTATCAATCTCAGTGAACGGAGATCCTCTCTGACGTTGAGCAAGGCTACATAGTCCGCCCTTAGTAGATGTACCAAAGCTACATTGGAATTTATATGTTGCTTTGATCCAACGGCGGTTCTCAATGGTCATATGCAGCTTTTTGATCTGGCAATGGAGAGTGTTGAACTTCAGAATGTCCTTCTTGGCCACTTCCTTATACCCTTTCTCCAAAGCATGCAGTGTTGTGAGCTCATTGTTCCTCTGCCTCCTATGAAAGGAGATGATGGATGATCAAATCTCCCTTTTGATGCCCAACCAT
>QTSX02002580.1:0-19832 GCA_014839935.2 Entomophthora muscae | reverse complement strand
CTTGTACGCATAGTAAGCTGAAAAAAATAAAAATAGCATACAAGATGCCCCAAGAGTCAACAACATCTTGGGGCCCAGGTTATTGTGTTTGAAATAAATTGCCATAATGTCAGGGACCCAACCTGTGGGGGGTTCCTGAGAACTTGCGGGTGGACAGCCTGCGGGCCCAGCAGGGAGAGTCCACCACAAGATTGAGGCTAACTTTACAATATAAGATAACAATTTTCCAAGGACTGCCCAAGGTCCACTTACAGGCACCATAGAATCAATCAACCTGGTGAGGGTGATATACATCACCCCAAATATCTGGGTGGAATTAGATTCATTAGTGGCAATGGATTCTTGCAGGCGTTTGGGCCGTGGGGTGAGGAGTGGTGTCATTGGGACCAAATATACGGGCTGGAAATTATACTTGTCTTGGAATAGCAGAGGAGGTATGGTGATTTTTGATGCCTTCTCTGTAAAGGACTTCCCCCTCTCTCTAGTTCTAGCTTTGGGGTTGTGGATGAGGATCTCCTCCAGAGTAAACTCCAAATACACCGGATTGGGTGGGTACTCAGTGAAATGTACTGGGCCAAAGGGGGCTCCTGCGGACAGTAAATGTCGGGTGGCTGGTCTGCAGTTTCTTGAGGTAAGCAAGTGTGGGGTGCGGAACCGCAAGACATAGGCTGTAAATGAAGTAGAACTAATAACAAGTATGCTATGATCTGGTTGAACTAAAGGTTCATGTCACTTTATTGCAAGAATGGTAATGGGCATCTTCCTGGTGGTCCAGGGTATAAGTATGCCCATCTGTCATGGTAAAACTTTCACAAATTCTCTTGGCGCTGGTTTTCCTGTTTACCAGGTCTTCCCAGACTTTGGTGGCATCAATCACGGGGGTTATTCTATTGGATGGCTTGAACTGAGAATGCTCAAATTCCCTATTCAGATTGGGGGATTGATTGTCTCTGGGTGGCCCGCATTTTATGGGAAGGTTCTCTGTTTCTCCTTCTGCATGGGCCCAAGTTATTTCAGGATCTGTGGCTGGACCCGCCTGCTGATTGGTTGAGTTAACAGGAACCTTTTGCGTGGAAAGTATCAATGTAGGTGAATTTGGTTCATCAAGCTTCAAAGGATTTTCTGAAGTCAAATCCTGCTCTGGTTTGAGCCTAAAAAACATCGGGTGGCCTGCAGGGTGCCAGGGTTTGAGTCCCTTAGTGGAGGCGTTTCAATAATCATAGTCAATAAGAGTTTGTCACTCATGACAATATTAGTCAGTTTAGATTGCATGAACTCAGTCTAAAAACAAAATCAAAGTGGATCAAATTTATTGTAATTTAATATAAATTCCTTATTTTTTATTTTATTTTTAGACTGAGTTCATGTGTTCTAAACTGAATAATATATTTTTATCTCAACAGGTTTGAAAACTACTGTATATGATAAGTGGCTTAGCAATCTGAATCTCCCCAAAAAGAGAGTAAAGTGGTTTAACAAGTAGTAAATGTTGATATAGTCCAGGACCAACCATGGTGCCTGGGGGTGAATAATAGGAGGAAACCAGGCAGTTTTGACATATGGAGCATGGCAGCAGTGTGGACCAAAACAATACCTGATAGAGTCATCATATTTTTTGGTTGATGTCAGATCAGGAGTCTCAAAGTTCACATTAGCCTGGAAATATCATAGTAGCACACAAAACCTACACTAGGAGGAGGGATTTCATGTTGTTGGAGAAGAGCACAGTTTTCTACCAATCAATTATAATTTGATAATATTGTAAGGGCCAGCCCGGCAAAAACGGGTACAGGGTTTGAACCCCCACACCCGGTTGCCAAGCAAAAGCAAGGGCAGCCGCAAAAGCCTGCTGGGGGATTTGAACCCCCAACCATCCACCAGGGTGGACAAGGGTCAATTATAAACTGCCCTGGCCTATTTGGGAAGTTTTAATTGACCTGAGAATGGGTCCCATCCTGGGACCAGTTTTAATACTGGCCCAGGGGAGCTTGAGGCTCCCATTGGTATTGGGGCACCCAGCCCCAATACTACAATTGGGCTTGGATCACCCAATGCCGCTCTCAATCAGATCTTCAAAAATGCTGGTTCTTACTGCTGCTCCTGTTTCTCCTGCCACCAATTGCACTTAGGTGCTAAGAAATAATCTTGCAGCAACTGAGGTTGCTGGTAATGCAGCTAATAATTTGGCTGTGCACAGCACCTCAGTTAAGCTGCAGGATTCAAAATTACTTACAGGTTGTGATCAAATTAAAAATAATCACCAATCAACAGACACTGATCCAAAACCTGAAGAACAGTTTGGTACTTCACCAACCTCTTTCCCCAACCAAGTAAAATCTCAGGATGATGGAGCCAGCCAATTATCTACCAGCTGCTAACAGAATTCCCCTGCTCAGACCAAGTCACTCAGACCCCAATCCTCACTTCCCAAGCTGCTCCCCATTACTTCCCAGAAGCCATTACTCAAGATTTGGGACATCAAGGGCTCACCAAAAGTAGGAAGCAATATTTTCCAAGGTAGACCAGATGAGTGATATAAAAACCACTTCCCCACACTTAAATCAAATGCAGATAACATCAAATAAAGTGAATAAATCTTTCAGTTTTGTTTGCTTTATTAGGATTTCAATCTATACACCACTTGAGCAGAAGTCAAACCAGAAGACTAGAGTACCACCCTAGACCTACACCCATGGACTACTGACCAGGTCCAGATCCTGGAATGGCTGGCATTCCCTATGACTCCCCTGCTCCTCCTATTCCTCAGCCCTACAGCCACAGTAGAGCTGGGATGGTCATCCTGACCATCCTCAGTCTGGCCAAAGTTGTCATTCACAACCTTGGTGCCTACCACCTCTTAGCTTCTGGATTGCTTTACCTAACCTGTTCTGCTCCATTCCTCTACTGGGTCTTTGTTACATGTTATCTGGATGGATTAAGCTCCCCTTCAATGCCTTGGTACATGACAGCCTTGGGCCATGACAAATATAGAGTTTATTATGAATTTTTGAGAGGAATAAAAATTTTGGAGCAATTTGCTCAGAAAAAGGATTTCAGCTTAAATACTGAAATAGAAGTGGAGGAGGAACATAGTGTTTACCCTTATATCATGCAAGTTTTGGAGGTGAACTATTGACTTACAGGACTGCAGCTTGCTGCAGTCTGTAAGGCAAGAAGAAGCAAGGCTTGGATTCACTTGCAGGATGTAGTTAGGTACTTTTCTATGTGCTGTTAGTCTTGGCTTTAGTGGATGAGGGTTAATTCCAAGGCTTGGTTGTTTTTTAAAATTTAATTGGTTCCCTGACTCTGTTGCCAATTGATTGGTTTGCAGTTTGCATTTAATTGACTGATGATTGGTTGATGTACTGTTTGGATAATATTGAAACAATTAATTAATTATTTACATTCATTATTGTTGTCCAGAGCTGGCCTGTTTCAATTTACAACCAGATTTATATTAATATATATGTTTTTGCTCTTGCCTTTTGTTTCCAAGTGTGTATTGAAAATTGTTTATTTTTGAACATGTTTTACTAGCTTGTCTGTTAAGTGATTTGCAATCTGAATTCAAAGAAGAATCCACATTTATAAATGCTGAATCATTTTTAGTTTCCCTAATGCTATTTAGTTCCAAATTTCCCTTTTCTTGTGTGAAAGGAAAAAATTTACTTACAGCTGACCATGAAAAAACCCTTTACAACAACCTCCCAAAAAATAAAATAATTACCCTCTATAATAAAATTTGTGAGTTCTTGGCCTTGTTTGCAGAGCAGAGGTTTCACCTACTTTTTACCTAGGTCTTTTTATTATGATGGG
This sequence comes from Entomophthora muscae, assembly GCA_014839935.2. Classification (NCBI taxonomy): domain Eukaryota; kingdom Fungi; phylum Entomophthoromycota; class Entomophthoromycetes; order Entomophthorales; family Entomophthoraceae; genus Entomophthora; species Entomophthora muscae. The sequence goes on along the minus strand of QTSX02002580.1, from coordinate 16,016 downwards.
GATTAAAGCAGAGGCTTGTGACACACTTGACATTACAATTAAACTGAAAAAAACGCTGCAATATCTAGACAGAAAAAGGATTGCACTTGGTTACAGCTCAATTGAACATGTTGTCCAAGGCACAGTTATTTTTGAATCCTCCTATGGAATGCCAACTCCACCTGGAAAAATAATCCTTTACAATTTCATCACAGTTTTACTGTATTCAAGTTGCCGTAAGTTATATAATCAGGGAGCCATGTCAGCCTATGCCCTAGCCATAGAAATAGCCACTTCAATTCAAAAAAGTACTATAGTTCCACCAATCCAACCCCCAATAAATCTCATTCAATTGTATTCAAACATCATAATACTTATACTTTAGTTTTAAAAGCTATGGCAACAACTAAAAATACCTCAGATTTAAACAACTTGATTTCAGATTTAAGCAAATTCCAACTACTAGCGTAAAATATACACTTGGTTAACAGGGATTTTTGGCGTTAATGGACAAAATGGGTCAACACAGCAAAGAAGTGCTCACACGCAAAGCAAGCAATTCAAGATACTATCCAAAATACATTGATTCACAAACAAAATGGTGTGAGTTAACTTTTGGTGTACATATGAGCCATTATTTTAGGAATTAGGCCATTTTCTAATACACATGCTGCTCAAGGCACAGCATAACACAGTTGATTTTGAAAAAGTAACTAATTACACATTTTATATTTAAAACATTAATAACTCAATGAAAAATTAATATTTTTCACGCTGAAAACTATCAAAATAAAGCTAAGAATCCCATCTTTTTATTGGTGTAAAAATATTAATATATATACTATGCTTAATATTAAAGAAAAAGTAATTTAAAAAAGTATAATCCAGATTTTATTATATTATTCTATCTAATGATATAAAGTATATCACTTTAAAGCTAATAAATACTTTATTTTTTAATATAAAACATATATATTTATTTGAAAAAATCAAAGATAAGATTGAGAGCTTTATTTTTGCATTTTTTATTCAAAAAGTTTAATTCTTTAGGATTTTATGGTAGTTTGAAGTTAGAATGCTTTTATCACTGTCTAGGTTAATTTTAAGGTTTAAGTGAGCTTTGAAACTCAAATTAAGTATTCTTTAAATGTAATTCTTTAATATTTTATCATTTTAAAAATATGTGGAAGAGTTACAGTTAAGTGAATACATCATTTCAATTGATTTGCATTGATTACAAAGAGGATATTATATAATAATGATGCTTGGCTGCTTCACATGAATCACTTGGGCATAAAAACTGGGTATTTAATTAATTCTAAAAACACAAATTCAAGTTCAAACTATAGTAAAAGCTATCACACCATTTCTTTCAGAATGGTGTCATTTAGCTTGGTCTAAATGAACTAAATCATCATAAAGCTTCTAATCCAAAAGACCCCATTCAGAGGCTACACTCTGATCAGAACTACCCAATCATTAAGGCATGTCAAGATTTTGAGGTCTTGAGGAATTGTCTTTATTAATGGTCATTGTATGATGGTGGTTGATAGAGATTGTATGGCAACAATCTATAGCTACCAATTGGGTCTTAGGGTACAGCTATGTCCTGGCAGAGTCTTATTTGGCTGTAGGAGAAAATACATGGGGTCTGCAAGTAGACAGCGGCATGTCAACTCAGATACTTCTGACTACTAGGTGTTGGCTAGTAGTGATACAACAATAGAGATCTTCAATCTCTATCTTCAAGGGTGAATATTCTTCTTGATCTAGAGTAAGGAAAGCACTTTATATAGGGTGAATAAGCCCTCTTACCAGATTGTTATCTGATGCTTCTAACTCTTACTAGTCAGTCTATCTGTTCCCCAGACTGCTAGTTTCAGCCCCCAGAGTTAGGCAGCCATGCCAATCTGGCATGGGACTTCAATTAATTACCGGTCCCTGATCTATCATATCATGGTCCCAGCAAAGTTTTGTCCATCATTCCATGCATATGCAGGTTTGGTTACCCTGTTAATGTTTTTTTGCATTATGCATTGTTTTTATAAACAACCTTCCATATTGGTCATAAGTCTGATTTGAATCCTGGCGCAAATGTCTGGCAGAGACATGCCCTGCAATAATATTCAGGAATCAATCAGCCTATTGGAAGAGGCACGTTCTGAAATCACAATCAGGAATCATCAGGCTTAATGGTTTGGGACTGAGCCAATGGTAAGTCCAGTACTAAATTATGATCAAGCTTTAGGAAAATTCCCAGTGTTCTGATTACCCAAAGCTATAATTGAGATCAGCTGTTACTTCTTTAAGCTCAACAACTCTGTGGCAGGAGGCTGTCTGCAGCCAATTGGTCAGGGGAATGATGGTCAAGTATACCATATTATTCTGAAGTCCTGACAAGTCAAATTTAAGAGATCTGACCTAATTACAGATTCAAAATACTACCATGTCTTCAGTTAAATTTACTTCTGCCATACTACCCTTTTTTCCTTGGGGGCTTCAACAAAAAGAGAAATAATTGCAATGTTAAAAAAGGCATTCCTCTTTATTGCTGGTGATGATCTTGATACTTTCATCAAGCACTTCCTTACTCAAACTGAATTTGGGAGATCCCAGTTCCTTCCAACTATTTGAAATCAAAAAAGCAATGTGTTCATTGAAAACTTAAAGGATCTCCTAAAATCCTCTCCCCAAAAGCATCCCCCAGCCTTGCAATCTCTGATTACTTCCAGTCACTCTTTAAAAGAGCATAATGATATGGGGTTTAATATAACAAAAAGTAAGTGAGATACCCAAGAAAAATAAATAAAAATAAAATTTAAGCTTAAACAAAAAAGCCAAAAAATAATAATTATTCGTTAAAAAAAGTAATAATCAAAAAAATAATTGAAAAACTGCTGGAAAATTCTTTTGAAACAAGCCACTTTATAAAAAAGAACCAGCAAAAATTTATAAAGATATTGAAAAAGAAATGAGTGAATACTCAACTACAATAAAATACTCTCTCCTAAAAACATAAAAAAAGAAATATACAGTAGTTTTAAAATCTATGGCAACAAACAAAATGAACTCAGATTTAAACAAAATGAATTCAGATTTAAGCAAAATTGAAATGAACCCAAATCTATTATAAATCAATATAAATTCATTTATTTTTAATTTTGTTTAAATCTGAGTTCATTTTGTTTAAATCTGGATTGTTTTTGCTTGTTGCCATGGCTTTTAAAACTACTGTATGAAAGTATGAAAATAAAAAATGATATTACAATACCAATGTCAACTTTCTATATACTAATACCAAAAAATATAATAAAGAGTTTCAGTATTTTGGGATATTGACTAATTAACAGATTCAACCAATTATTGCAAGCCAGCTGCCAATCACTCTTTGGGATGGTTTCAACAGAATGGTGAGGGTTGCGGGCTGCAGGATCAATGAATCAATGACCAAATCATATCCTGACATTAACACATTCATGCATTGCAATTAATTAACAGAACATGCAAATACTGCTCATTAATTAGCCCACTTCAACAACCACCTCAAACATGCTTCCCATAATAATTAATAAACTAAACTTTAATTATATCCTAGAACAAGGGCCATCATCTGAAACACTTCTAGAAGAGTTCAAAATGGACTGGGCCGTCAGACCAAACACTCTAAGATAAAAGGCTTTGGGCCTATTGTATTAAAGTAGCTCTGATTAAGTGAAACAATCATCTCTGTGAACTAGTGCCAACCACTGGCTAGCTAGCCCTGGAAGTGGCCCAGTTAGACATAAAGGATACCAATCTGTGGAAGATGTCAAGCAAGCCTTCCATTAAAACCACCCCAAAAAGGCTGGGCCTCCTGCTGTGTTGCCCTAATGCTACTTCAGTCTCTTCTAGCGTTGTGAGCTAACTCTGATAGCATGTGTACAGGCAGGCCGCCTTAAAGCCAGTCCATTAGAATAAAAGACTGATGATTCTTTATTGACTTGATGATTGATCCAAGTCTTATTTCCTTAACATGACCCTCTCTTAAGCTTTAAGCAGAAAGCAAAATATTATACTGTTGTCATACAGTATAATTATCTATAGTATAATATAAAGACAACACATATGAACCTATATCCAGAAGTAAGAAGAATTGTCCCAAATCCTCTGGGCCTTGTAAGACTTGCTACTTCTGATGATAACAAAATATTCCGGGCCAAAGGTTATGCCAAAGTCACAGGTTTTCTGTGCATCCTAATTTTAGAAGACTTAGGATATCATCTGGCGGATGATAAAATACCATGGTTCACAATTTTCTGACAAAGAGTAAAAAACAAACTGACATGTGTAATATTTGCAATTTAAAAATATCATTAGAAAAAAGGAAAGAAGAATGTGAAAGCAAAAATTTACCACTTCCAGAAACTATAAATGACGACTTAAAATCTATTGATCAGCAAAAAGACTTTTATGCTCACCAAAATAGAGAAAATAAAAAGAGATATTAATGAATTAGATGATGAATCTTGTGTTATAGTCATAGATTATAAAGAGAATTTAAAAGTTGGTGGTGGTCCAATAGAAACCAATAGCTTTTTTTATTCTAAGAACCCCATTTCTTTATTAGGATTTGCATTGGCATTTAAAGAAACAATAAAGTTAAATATGAATACCATGATTTTTTTAAAATATTGTCTCATGATTCTTTATTTTTAGTTGAATGTCTAATAAGCCTTCTTGGATTTAGATAAATTTAAAAAAATAAATAATATAAAGGTATGGACTGATAATGAAAATCATTTTAGATCCTATGAATTCCTATATTATCTATTTAAAAAGGCACCAAAATGCATTAAAGGGTCTATTAAACACAATAGATTTGTAGAATGTCATGGAAAAAGCATTGTTGATGGTCACTTTGGTTCAATATCAAAAACATTAAGAGATAAAAAATCAGCTTTATATTAGTAATATAAGTGATCTTAAAAATATTTTTGAGCTAGAATAAAAAAGAATTATATAAATCAGTGCTATCAGGCTCAAATATTTCTCAAAAGTCATTCTTTTATATTTATGAAAGAAAAGTTAGGCCTATAAAAAGAGAGCTTGAAGTTAAAAATCTGTGCATTAATCTTTCATATTTGATGAAAGATAGGAAGTTATATACTTCAGCTCTAACATTTGAAAGTTTATCAGAATATTCTGAGATAACTTATCATTTGAAATCACGTAATGATACCAGAGAAACAAAAATATCAGAAGATGCTAGTGGTGTATTAGGACAAATTCATGAAGTTGGGCAGCTTACTAGAAGGTGTATTTCAAATAGAGTTATTAGTCTTTCAAAAACAACAACTTTTTTATGAAACAAACTAAGAATATTTATGAAGAGCCAAAGATAGGTTAATAGCATTTATAGCTTTGGGACTGCTATTACTCTCCCATGCAACTCATCATAAATATTTTTGGTTTGTAGTTTGTAGTAGCACTTAAGATATTTTCAGTAATATTATAAGTTGCAATTTTCAATTCTAAATTGATGAATTATTTTCAAAAAAATTCATCTAAGCCCAAGATCACTTAAAGATTGTGGATCAGTTGTATTTTAAGCTTTTATAAATAGTTTGAATATGAATAATGTGATTAAGTTATAAAATAATCAATCTGGCGCTTAGGCATAACAAGAAAATAATGACCCATATGTACACCAAAAGTCAACTCACACCATTTTGTTTGTGAATCCATGTATTTCAGTTTGTATTTTGAATATTTTTGTTTGAAGTGTAAGCACTTTGTTGCTGTGCTGACCCATTTCTTCCATTAACGCCAAAAGTCCCTGTTAACTGAGTATATTTTACACTGGCAGTTGGAATTTGTTTAAATCTGGGTTCATTCTATTTTAATATGCAGTATTTCCACTTTTTGCATAGCTTTTAGATCTACTGTAGAACAGGTTTTCTCTATTTTTGTATTTTAGATTTTTTATCCTAAAAATTTAAAGATTTTACATGTGAAGAGAATTTTAGCTGGATCAATTTGACAAAATTCAGTTGACAGAAAAATAATTGACAGAAAATCTTCCTGCCCCTACCTCATCATGCTGAGGCTCACTGAACAAGTGATTCCCCGCGTGCAAGTATGGTACCCTTGAGCTAGTGCTGCTAATTATGTGATGAGGATGGCCCCATCATTTACTAGGCCTTTCAGGCCAGGCTCTTCCCCTTGACCAAAGGATCTTCTGAGAGTAGCCTGGGCCATGGCATCAATAGCTCTATACTGAAACAGATATGGTACTGACAGCTTGAAAACTTAAATACCCAAGCTTACAATGGACACATCCTGAGTTGATAAACTTTAAAAATAAGACCACTTTACTTGATGTAATAATAGGAACATCTCATGTGCCAAGATGAAAAAATAGTGTGAAAAAAGTCACATTGGTTAATTGAAATATATAATGGATAGAGACCTGGCTTTTTGCGTTCTTGAATGTTGCTGAAGATGTGTTGCCACCCAATTGACAATTCAGATGAACTATCATGGGTAGATCTAAGTTGTGATGGATGGAGAACTGTATAACCCTTGCCTAATTTCCTGCGCACTAGATAAAGGTTGACTTGATTCCTGTTTAAGAATACAATCAGATGCAGAGTACCACCCAATGACTGACACCCTAAGTATAAGAGATCATCTGATATAATGATGGATAAAGAAGAAGGAAAATCCCTATGAGAACAAGAGCATTCTATACTACTATTCTGGATGAAACCTAGATCTGGGGGTTGAGGTTAGAAGCTTGGGAATGAAGGACTAACAAACAAAAGTTGACAGCATCTGGCATCTTTCTGGAAAGAAAGTAATTATTGCTTTATAACAGACCCTTTGAATTGGCATGGAAGGTAGAAAATTTCACCCTTGCTATTGTAGAACATCTTTGCTTCACTCTTTCAAGAGCTAGACTTTTCTTGTCAGTTACTTGTGGCTCTCTTTATGGTCACCTTATTGCTTGCATTAGATTGTTGAAACCTTGTTCCTTCAAATTAAGAATCCTTCAGATTGCCTCACTTGATCCTCCAATGGTAGACTGTTAAATCAAGGTATTTCATTAATGTTGCTTGGTAATCAATCTGATATTATATAGATAGGAAATATATCAATACATACAATGACAAGAAGCATTAAAAGCTTGGCAATCATCAAAGCTTATGTCTGTATAGTTTATTGTGGATTAAATGATACTTTTGAAATCAGTGGATTTTTATTAAATGGTTGTGATTTATCTCATCTCAACACCTGGCTAGGTTGATTTAAACTGCCTATTGGAAGAAGAAATGGTCACTAATTTCTTAACATGCTTTTGAACGGAAGCATTAATAGAACTGAGCTTGATTGTTTTATTGTACATTGGACAGCATCAGTGCTAATGACAATCTTGGAAACGGAAATAGTTAATTTAACTTGCTTATGATTCTGCTCGGTTTGTGATGAGATAATGCAATTAAGAGTGAATATGTCCTTGTTCTCACTAATAAATATGAAGAGATCAGGATTTTGTTCTGGTGACGAAACTTAGCCACAATTCGACATAAAGTTTTAGAAGCCACGTATTCCATTAATCGTGTTGGAGGTTGGCATATAAATTTTTACTAAAAAGCAATTTTGTGTTAAAATTCTTCAGGACAGTGCTCGCCACCAGAGTCTGGATATGCTTTCAACTACAGGGCTAAAAGGTTCTGGGTTAACACAGCTGCTTATAAAAAGGCCTTTTGACTCTAGCCATTGTAACCATGAATGCACCAAAAGACTCCGACTATATTCCTTACAGAGAAAAGCCTGAATGGAAGGATATCGTCCCAGTACCACAAGACGACGGTCCCCATCCTCTCGCACCTATAGCATACAGTTACAAATGTAATAACAACTCAACTCTACTTCTTTTCAAAACAGCTAACTTATGAGCTTAATTTTACCACTATATATAGCTTTAAAGCTATATATTTAGGCTTTTATTTTGAACGACCTTAATTTTTAAACTTGTCAAATTAGTTGTCCAACTTTCTTTATTAGTTTCTCGAGCATCCCTTTCGATCCTTACCTCTTTCTTCGAGCCTAACCCATAATATTTTTCAGACACTGATACCTTGGATACTTTCCGAGCTATTTGTATGGCAGAGGAAATCAGCGAGCGTGCGTTGACTCTTACCCAAACAGTTATTGAATTAAGCCCTGCTCATTATACTGTCTGGTAAAATCCTATTGCTCATATAAGCTAAACCTCGAAAATCAGGCTTTACCGCCAGAGACTTCTGATTGAACTTAAAGTTGATCTTTCTGACGAGTTAGATTTTCTCGATGAGCTTGCCGAGAACAATCCAGAATGCTATCAATTATGGTAAAGCCTAAAAAGCGCACCTTTTAAGAGAATTAGGCAGCACCGCCAATTCGTTGTTGATAGACTTAATTCAGCCGACCGCGAGAAGGAGTTCTTCTTGGAGATTATGGAAGAAGATTCAAAGAACTTTCATGCCTGGACTTTTAGGCAATGGCTAATCAACCGCTTTGATCTTTGGGAAGCTGAGCTTCCCTTTGTTGACGAGCTTTTGGATGAAGATGTTCGCAACAACTCGGCATGGAATCAAAGGTTTTACATTTTAACCAACAATCCTCATGCTCCCTTGACGGAAGAAGCCATCCAAAAAGAAGTTGAATTCTCTACCAGTAAAATTAGTGTTATTGCCTTCAACGAGTGTCCATGGAACTACATCAAGGGCCTGTATATTCGTTTCTATGGTAAAGATGCATACAAGCCGAAGCTGTTGACTGTTGCACACTCGCTTAAAGAGCAGGGAATTAAGTCAAGGCACCTTTTGGCCTGGTTTGTAGACATTTATTCTTCACCTGGATTGGGCGATGTCGCACATGGAATTGAGGTAATTTAAGAGAGTTGATTATTTTAATCATTTAAGGCGTGCAAAAACCTGATATCAGCAGATTTTGTTCGAAGCAAGTATTGGACCTACCAGCTTGAAAAGCTACAGAAATTGGTTCAATAAGTCATTTAAGATTCATCGCTTGATAAACCTGGTTGTATATCCCAGAAAAAACCATTTATTCACATTGCTTGATCATTCATTTGACGTTGGCTTTTATAGAAGTGTATTGGTTTTTCGGCCGTCTATTTGATATTCTGGTTTTTGATAAATTGCTTATATCTTTAAAATTAGTTCAGGGTAGACTTATTTTAGCTTTATAGATTACTAAAATGGGATATCTACCCAAGGTTTCCTGCCAGTTTAAATGCTAAATGCAACGGACTGGATATTAGTTGATCTTAATACTCTCATTAAGTAACAAAGTAGAATATTTTTTACGTTCCACAACTCTTATCTTGAACAAGCTATTCCCTTACCCTTTTATCAAGACTGGATACTTATCAAGTTCCCAGCGAATAGTATTCTATTGAAAGCAATTTTATTAGACCAAACCATCTAGCTTGCAAAATCAGAAAGAAATATACATCAAACCTTTAAATTTCTTGATCTCTAGATTATTTTTTAAATACACAAACGTCAAATTTATTTAGCCATGATATTTAATAAGCAGATTAAGGCAATCACTGCACCTTTTTACAGGTGCAATACCACAGCCCCAGGTCCATACCCTTGATCACTACGTCTTAAACCATTACCTTCTAGATAACCACATCAGGATTCAACCTAATTGCATTGCACTTTTTACTCTTTATACAAAGCATATCCTATCTTCCATCACAAGATTTCTTCCTTCCTAAGCTTTATCTCACTCTTTATTCAAGTCCTTGGGTAGTCACTTTTCTAAGTATGCTAAAAATAATCTGATGTTCACTTAAATATGTCATTTTTAATTTAACCATCAATAAGAGGGTACCCATATCACAACATCTTCAATTACTCCCTCTCAGGAAATCATTTCCCCAAAAATTGACTCAGCTGCCAAGTGAAAGGTGGCACCAATACCAGGGACATACATTACCTGTAACAGATATCCAGATCCTAAGAGGAACATAATTCACTCAAGTCCCATGGCTGCCAAGATCTACATGTACAGCATGTGGCTCACTAAAGCACTATATAACTCTTCTCTTCTTTATCAATAAAATCAGTATTCTCTTTATCTTAAGCTCCCCCTTATCTCGTTCTATATACTTCCAAGAAGTATATATACGACAGTGGCGCATAAGTAGGTAATTCAAACCTACTTAACACAAGGAAATGTTCTTCAAGAAAAAGATCCCAATAGATGGTACTCCCTACTGGTTGGAGAACATACAGGAAAAACACGACATTCTTGCAGGTTACACCATCTTCAACAGTGTACTTGTACCCATTGCACAGCTCAACTTCTCAGCGCTCAAGGAATCTTGAACCAATCTTTGAAATCAGTAACAGCACCCAAATTATCCCCATGGTATTACAGCACATTAGCTATGAAAAATGTGCCCTTTGATGAACTCTGCCAGGAAAACACTGCCCTCTGAATACATACCACACCAACCAAGGTTACCCAAGTCAGCTAGCCCCAAAAACTCTGATCAGATGAAATCTCACCCAGAGTCACTGGACTAGCTGCCAAGTTTATAGAAGAAGGGTTTGAGAACAGCCCTACCCAGAGTGAAAACTGAGAGGTGTCCATAACAGCCTTCCTGGAGAAGTTTACACTTAAGAACACTGATGTAACAAATACCCAATATCTCAGAAAACTCAATATGTCAAAACATCAATGAATATATTGCAGCATACAAGGACATTTAAGACCAAGCTCCTAGTTACATGGGCTTTTATTGCTCTTTCACTTGACTGGACTTCTACAATGAACTCTCACCATACATTCTGCAGCAGCTTGGTCCAAGAAAGATCACCAATTTTTAATAAACTTTCTTAAAAAGGTGCCGCCCAGAAAGCTGATTATTTACACCTGAAGGCTAAATGTGAGGAGAGTACTGCACCCAGAAAGATCACTCAGCCCAGCAAACAAGCCAGCTACACCACTAACCCCAGAAGTGGAGATTTTGGCGTTTAAGCTAACCAGATGAGCAAGAAACCTCCTCTTAAAGAGATAAAAGAGCAGATAATATATAGCCAAGATGCTCTCTCCTTCATCACAAGATTCATACAGTGACCAAGGTGTGGATTCAATCACTATGATCCAATAATCCTCCAAAAAAAACCTATACTGTTTACTGCTCAGACATGAAATAAACAGTTCACTTACCCTTTTGGTTTTTGACACTATTAAGGTATAACATCATTTGATACTGGAATAGATTATTACCTTGTTGAAAAAAGGGGTTTCAACCTTATGGAATTAACTACCTCCTGTTGGGAATTTTGACCAAGCAATGATGCCAATTATGACAGAGCTCACAGATTGAGACTGTTACAACCAAATCCATAAATTAGTAGTACAAAATACAATGATACTAATTATGACAGAGCTTGCAGATACAAATTGCAGCTACCAAATAATACAAATTGGTAGTATAAATCATATGCATATTGGATCAGCAGTAATCTGCTGATCTGAGCCTTAAACTAGCCAATGATAAGCGCCGCCGCGGCACTTTAAAAATACACAAGCGCCGAGGCCCTGGGTTCAATTCCCCATAATCTCAAATTCCCATATTTATCACATTAATAGAGTAGTTTTAAAAGCTATGGAAACAACCAAAAATACATCAGATTTAAACAAAATGATTTCAGATTTAAACAAAAATCCAAAGTGCGCAAGATTCAAGATTCAATTAATTTATAAAACTCAGTTAATAAATGGACTTTCAAACAAAAACAAAATTTCACTAGCCCATTATACAAAATTATATCAAACATCAAGTGGTGTAGTTCAAACCACAAAAAAAATGAACTGACGCAACAAGTGAAATGGATGGATGCTGTTCCAGAGTAGTATTGTAACCAATCAGGATTCATATAGGCACTAACAGAAGACCTAAAAATAAAAACAAAACTTGAGCAATCTAGAAGCAATATTCCACAACCCACAAAATTATGAACCCACAAAAATGTAAAGTATGAGCAGCCTAAAAATAGAAAAATAAAATGGAAGTTGACAGCCAATCAACAGCTATTCAATTTCCCAGTGAACAGAGGCATTTTCCCCCATTTTCATACCACTTCCTAGATTTTTATGAAAAGGTTTTGAGAACCTTCCAAATATGGACTCAAGATTACAATAAAAATAAATCATTAAATTTTAAAATTTCTACTTTTAGTGATTTTATCCTAGGTTTTTTACAATGGTTTTTACAACAATATCTTTGATGGCGCCAGCAATAAGCCACAGAAGCCAAACCACTTCAAAGAGCAAGGCTCAGGAACGTGGAGGCACCTGTTTACACCCAAGCCTTTGAGTGGGGCATCGAGGAAGCTGATCACATCACTGACCACCAACCCTGGTGGCTTTGACTTGTTTGAGAGTCACTTAGTGTCTAGCTCTTCCCCTGCTCCTGTACTCCACCCCTGCACAAGCTGCCCATCCTCCAACCAATCAGAATGGCAACCTTGATTTGGAAACAACTTCCTGCCACCAACCAACCTGCCCCCTAATGCCAATTCAGCTCTCCAGCCTCTAGCCCAGCGCCCCAAGCAACAAATCATCACTGTCCAAATTCTTCAGGCAATTGTGGCACTGAATCTGCGGGTCTGTCCTGGGAACAGATTACCACAAATTGCAATTTACCCCAGATACTTTCATGCAGAAATCAACAACCTGATGAACAGGGGAATCTGATTTGACGGCTAAGAAGGCCCCCCTGAGTCACAAATATCTGAGGCATACCACCAGTTGAACTCCTCCAGCGGGATCCCAAGCTTCCCTGGCCCAGGTCTGGAAGCAGCTTGTGCACCATAACATATGGGTCTCCAAGCGCATGGTGCAGCTCTGAATGTATGGGAAAGTGGCTTCCATACGGGTGGAATCTGATTGAGACGGCCAAGAAGCCCAAGAAGGCTCCCAAGTCACAAATATCTGAGGCATACCCAATCATGCTTGACCTCCTCCAGCGGGATCCCAAGCTTCCCTTGACCCAGGTCTGGAAGCAGCTTGCGCACCATAACATATGGGTCTCTGAGCGCATGGTGCAGCTCTGGATGTATGGGAAGGTGGCTTCCATACGGGTTCTTACCAATTTTGCCGGCAACCAATGGGATGGCGCTGAGGATTCCCCGTATGACACCGCCATTGAATCAACCCTGGTCCAATGCCTGACTAGTCTAACTGATGATGTCATGTTCATCTCCTATTACAAGCTATCAATAGCTTTTGATGATTTTGGCAAGCAAGGAAAAGCTGCCGCCAAGAATAGAAGGAAGAAGGTCAAGAAGGGGACGTTCATTGGTGCATTTCTGGCTGTTTCAGCCAAGGGTTTTGTCTACTATTAGACAAACCCAGATTTCATTGATGGCTACTCATACAGCCACATCCTTGGTGGATTACTTGACTCCTGGGATGGCTCAAATTCCAAGTACCGGGTTTTCTTGAGCCACCAGATGGAGGGTAGCTCCACCGCCCTTGAGGCCATCCAGGGACGCGGGCACCAGGCCTCAGTCTACCCCGCCGGCCATGCAGACGTCCATCTGGCTGATGTTGTCTTCTTCAACATTGGAGATACACTACAGGAGCGCCGCCCTCAGGCTTTCAACAACCTCTATCTTGGGGTCCTTGACCACAATTTTCTCTTTGGCTGCCAGATGGTGGCTGACTTGTTTGCGCAAATGGTTTTCCATGTGAACATGGGCAACCAATCACGTAAGGATAAGCGCCTTCCACCTCAGGCCACTGCCACTTACCAGCCCATCCAGCCAATGACCAATGAGGAATACAACAAGTGTTATATGGCAGCCATCACACAAAATCCTCCTGCCTCCACCCCCACCACCAACACCCCTAACCCGCAAGCCCAACCCACCCAATCCCAGACCCCCCAGGCCAGCACTGCCTCTATGTCTTCCTTCCCGCGTTATTCTGCCTCCTAGGCATCACTCTCCCCCGCCCCAATAAACCCCTGTCACCAAACATTTTCTATTTATATTATCTTTTTTGAATTTCAATTGTTCATGTTCTCTTTGTTTATAGTTGGTTTTATTCTTTATGTTCAGCTTATTTCTATAAAATCATATATTTACTATGTCTGTGTATCTAGATCCAGAACACGGTTATTTTTAGCACTTAAACATAGCCCCTTGTGAAAATATTAACAACAATTTGGTGATCAGCTAAATTTGAATTAGAAAATTATAGTGTTAACTGTTTTTAGATAAAGTTGTTACTGATCCAAATTCAAAACCTTAATGATAAACTTTAAGCCAATCAGGAGCCAAGTGATAAAGTGATTGTTGTGACATAAAGGGTCATTCAATAATTCTTTGATGCATGTGCGCTAATTAATATGATTGGCTGGATGTTTTGCCATTGTACGCCATTGCTGCTGTGGCAAGTTGTTGGTGGACTAGTGCTCAATCAGCTGCTGGGTTAGCACTAGTCCACCAACAACTTGCCACAGCGGCAATGGCGTACAATGGCAAAACATCCAGCCAATCATATTAATTAGCGCACATGCATCAAAGAATTATTGAATGACCCTTTATGTCACAACAATCACTTTATCACTTGGCTCCTGATTGGCTTAAAGTTTATCATTAAGGTTTTGAATTTGGATCAGTAACAACTTTATCTAAAAACAGTTAACACTATAATTTTCTAATTCAAATTTAGCTGATCACCAAATTGTTGTTAATATTTTCACAAGGGGCTATGTCAAGCGCCAAAAATAATATGGTAATCAAAGAAACAATGCCAATACAAAGCAAACAACACATATTGAGATGAGCGTAAAACATATACAAAATGGGTAAAAAGATGGGATAATGTAGTAGATGGGAAAACAAAAAGGAATAAACAAAGAGGCAACAGTATCAAAATAATACAGAATTTATTGGGGCAAAAGCTATAAAAACATATGGAAAGGTTAGTAAAAAAATCAAATGAGAGAACTCAAAAAACTACTCAAAGACCTCAACTTGGCAATTGCCAAAATAAAGGACATTGACCGCAAGGTCAAAGCCAAAGTGAAGTCTGCTGTCCTCACTGGGGACAAAATTGACAAGGTGTCTGCAAAGGCACTAATGTCAAAAATGCCAGACACCCCAGAGAAGACAATTGAGCGCTTACTAAATATTCAAAAAAACTGTGGTCAAGGGCCTCCAGTTCAAGGCATACAATCTTTCTGCGCCGTCTGTCTGGGTTGATGACCCGGAGATGTATGCCCACCTAAAACCTGCCAAGCGTGCCAGGGCAGAGGATACCAAATTGCCTGCGCAATTGATTGCGCCAAGAATGGCCAAGCTGGCCAGGCTGCGGGCAAGGAAGAAATACAAGAAGGTAGCCTAAAAAAATTAACAAAAATATATAGATACTTACCTATTTTCTTAGAAAATGTACACAGCAAACTCCGGAAGTCCTGGTCCCCTTTGTCCTGGCCACCTTTTATGCAAATTATGCCACTCATGTGGCAAAGCAATTTTTTCTGTCCCCCCTGTTGTGCAGGAGCTGGAAGACTGTCATCCATGGGTCCTTTCTGATATTGCAGGAGGCGTTGGAAAGACTTACACATGCCAAGGGGGCATCCAGATGGGAAGTTAAAGCCTACAAGGATGCCCAACTGGTCCGCCTGGACCCAGTATCCCTAAGTGGAGTTTACTGTGTAAACTCCATTGAGTTTGTTTGGGACGTCCTGGCAACTCTCCCATTCAAGAATGTACCAGAGATGGGCCAGGCTCATGTGGCTGCTTGCTTCTGCTTCCCGGTGGAGTACACCATATCATACCTGTTGTAGAATTTCGGGCGTGCAGTGTTGTAAAATATGCAGCCTGGGTGCTGATTTCTACAAATAGTTAGTCTACTACTTCTTTATCTTAATACTATACCTGTTGTGGTATAGTGACAGCCTGGGTAAGGACAGAAGAATATAAGAGGATAATAAGACAAAACTAGTGTTTATTTAGATA
>QTSX02002579.1:0-20017 GCA_014839935.2 Entomophthora muscae | reverse complement strand
AGGAGTTGGGATAAATACCTTTATTGCTAAGCAAACTTTAAAATACAAAATATTTGCAAAGTCAGGAGTTTATTCAACAATTGGAATTGGTAAGCAAGGGACCTGACGGCCCATTCTTCCATTTTATGCAAGGGAGGGTGATAGGACAGGAGAGGTTATGAAAGGGGCTATTGAGTGCAATCTAAAGGGGAGCCTATTAAAGAGTACTAGCCAATCTTATCTTGGTTTGAGACCCAGAAAATAGGGGCCGCAGGCCAGATGTAAGGCTCAGCCCCTTTATTGGCTAGAAACTTTCCAAGGACTCAGGGTGTGCATTTCCCCTAATGCCTTCCTCTGACGTCTCCACTGGAGAGCTCTGGAACCCAATATTTTGGGCCGGGGGACTCCCAGGCCAGAGGAATTAGTTACCTGGGACACCTCTGGTTGCGGGTTTTGGTAACCAATTTCCCCAGGCTGAAGATTTGACCTTTCCAACTTCATGTGGCCCTCATTTTTCTGTTGGTTTGCTAATTGTTTCAGGACCGGGCAACACCAGGACAACAAGCAATTGAACTAAATTAATGTCTCTTCTGCAGTTGGAGGGGACTCCAAAGGGGAAATGAGAACTTTGGCCAGGAAGGCCAACACAAAGCGTTCATCTACTGTGTGAGCCAAGTCCTCCAGGTTTTGGAGGGGTTTTGCCTGCATGCGGGCCACCTTTTTTAATGGTCTGGGAAATACATCCCAATCTAGAGCCAAAGTTGGTCCGCAG
Organism: Entomophthora muscae; assembly: GCA_014839935.2. NCBI lineage: Eukaryota > Fungi > Entomophthoromycota > Entomophthoromycetes > Entomophthorales > Entomophthoraceae > Entomophthora > Entomophthora muscae. The sequence continues at coordinate 19,266 of QTSX02002579.1, read as the reverse complement.
AACTTTACAGGTGATATATTGCTTCTGATTTGCTGTTTGAGACAGCAGGAGTTGCAGTGGAGGTATTTGTGGCTTTTTGGAGACTTTGATTGGAGGATTTAAACACTGAAGTGTTTTTGGTTGCTTTAGATTTTATATTGAGAACCATTTTATCATTGTTTTTGTTGTCTTTGCTGTTGTCTGAAACTAGGGTTATTGGTTTTAAAGTAGAATTTATAAAGTTTAAGAGGTTTCTGGAACTGTTTTTGCATTCAAATTTTGGTTTAGAGTTTATATGAAAACTACATTTGTTTTCTGATGTTACAGCCCATACCAGAGTCAGACTGGACTCTCACAGGGGAGGCAGGCCAGGCCTGGAAGTCCATGTACACAATAGGCGCAATACATACCAGGTAGTTGACAGCAGTGGCTAGGGGGCGCCAACTACCAGTATGGGGCATGACTTGGTTGGCCAGCCCCAATACTGTGATGTAGACAAACCCCAACTTACTGAAGTCCTGGGCAGGAGGCGTGTTGGGGAGGAGAGGAGCAGTAGGAATCTCCTTCATAGCAGGCAGCAGATCCAGATGATGGGGGTGGAAATACTCCAAGTCAAGGGCATGGGGTGGGTTGACTGGAGTGGCAGGAGTGTAACCAGGAGGATATGAATATAAAAGTTTATATTGTGTTGTGGATTCCCAAATAGATGTAAAGAGAATAATTAAATTTGAGCAAAAATAGAAAATTCCTGCAATAAGATAATAATTTCTGGGCATAAACTCACTTTATTAAGATGTTAACAGTGAGGAGGGCTTCTCCCCCCTCACTACTTATACTTACTAGAAATTCTGTAGCCTTTCGTGCCACCAGAGAACTGATGGCATTAATTTGAGTTGAATTTACAGTTTTCACTGGAATCACATACTCGGGCAAGGGGGTGAGTGCTCATTGGTTGCTATAACATGAACCTTTCTTGAACTGCAGCATGCTGAGGCGCCACAGTTATTGATAGTTTCCGCGATTAATTGGGCGTCTAATTGTGTGATTGAACAATCATGCTCCCAATGTACCATTTCCTGATAGGTGAGTGACCCAAATTTGATAATAGGATCAAATCCAGGGATTTAAGGCTCGTGTGTCTCTCAAATCCTGGGACATTTGCTAGTTGAAAGGGGAATTTTCTTGCCCTGGGAGATACTTGGTGAGGGTCCCCAATCTGTGTGTTTTTTTCACCTCTAGGCAGGCCAGCTGACTGTCCAGGGCATTCTGGGCCCTGACATCTGAATTTAAGAGCAAGTTTGAAAGCTTTGTTCTGAATTTTTCTGTAAACTAGGAATTTGAATCTACATTTATAAATGTATTAATTTTAGCATCTTTCTTGGAACTTCCAATAATCAAATTATTTTGTGTAACAGGAATGCAATTCCTTACAGCACATCAAAGTGCAATGCTCCATTTCCCAAGTTAATGCCCATATTTTTAAATTACCATCAGATTGATTCATGCTGTTAGACATGACATGGGGTGACTCATCAGGCGCCCCCTGTGTATAACAAGATAAATCAGTAGGTGAGGATGAAATCTTGGTTGCAACACCCCCTTTCCCCTGTGTGTTGTCAGGCACCAGGATTGGAACCTGTGGAGGGCTGAAAAGGTACACACAAAGAGATTTTGTATAGGAATGGTATAGCAGGGGTGTAAGCAATCATGGTGGAGGGTCTTAGTAGCCTTGAGCGTCTTTGAGCTGTTAGGTGTGGTTATTGTAGATAGCAGCTATCTTAAAGGGCCCAAGGTGGTTGGGTTCAAGCTTTGTGAAATTGGGGTTAAGGGCATAGACATAATCACTCACAGCATATCTTGCCTCAAGGTGCTTAGTTGCCCCCTTGATCTGCTCTTGCTCTATGTTGCAAGCTTTGGTGCGCTATTGACTTAGGGAGGGGGTAGTTACAAGAAGAGGTCTCCTGGGGACAGTGGTAGTAACTTTCCTTTTTTCTACCCCTGTTAGGCCATCAGAAGCCCCAAAGGCCAGAGCGCTGGGTCTGAACCCTGTACCACAATTGATTCTAGCTTGTAAGATAAGTAGCACAGTGGGGAGATGTCTGGTCCAGGCAGTATTTGGGTGCTCCTGAGAGATTTTGGCAATTAGTTGTATCAGGGAGCCATTTAGGCTCTCTATGAGCCCATTGGCCTGAGGGTGGTATGGTGTTGTGACCACTTGTTGATGGGTGTTCTTGATGCAGTATGCTTTCATAACACTACCTACAAGTTCAGGCCCCTGTGACGGACCACATGTTTGGTGGTTTGCAGGTAGGGCTAATGTTGGCCAAGTAAAAGCTTGATGGTTTGTTTCAGGTAGAGGCCTAGTAGGGATTAATGGCTACTAGGGAAGGTAAGGCCTGGCTAGTAGGTAAAAAAAACTACTAGAGGCAAATGTTGTCCCCACCCAGCAGGAGATACTGGCTGCTGTGGGCTAGAGATCCTCACCTTGCAGGGAACTATGATTGCTAGGGGTGAGGAATGAGATAGCTCAGCAGGTAACTTAGCTGCTTAGGGTGGGGAGAGGTTCAGCTTGGTGGGTAGCGTGTGCTACTCAGGCTGGAAGTTGTTTAGACCCTGGCATCTAACACGGGCTGTCAGGGAGGGGAGGAGCTTTGAGATTTCTATGTATCCTAATACACTTACAGGAGGTCTGTGAGCAAGCACTCTACCTAACAGACTGGTAGGGTGTCCTCTTCTGTGTTTCCTTGGGAGCTTTGGGGAGGTCCCAAAGTGAGCATTATAGAGCATGCATATGCTCATAGGTGTCACCAAGGCGGTTTGCTTGTGGAAGCAGCTGCAGAACTTGGTGTGATCAGGCCTCTGGGAAGTAAAGCTGATTACTTTGCAACTGAAAGCCCAGAATTAATCACCTGAGTGATTAAAAATAACTGCATAGGCATGAGGATTGTCTGTGGTTAAATGGCCCAGGTGGAGGACATTTGTAAGGGGACCAGCCAAGCGCCAGTAGCCCTGTAGGCTTATTGTCTGAGTCTGAGGTATTGGTATTGGGGGCTGATCATAGGACTGAGGCAGTTTAGGATCTACAGTTATGATTAGTAAGAGGGATTGTATGATCCTAGTGAAGACTAGTTGAGGGACTGGGATATCATTGTGAGGATTGGAACCAAGATGGTTCATGGTGAGGATTAAACCCTAGGTGGTTCATTGTGAGAATTGGAACTGAGGTGGTTCATGGTGAGTACTGGACTGAGTGCTGACTGGAAAGGACTGTTTGCTGACTAGAGAGGACTGATTGATGGAATGAAACGTACTAGCTGATGGCCTAGAACATAATGACTTATGAACTAGCTGAAGATCTGGAAGATCATGGAGCAGGACTAGTTGAAGTAGAAGGAACAGAAGGACTGGTGGTCTGGAGAAACAAGCCAAGGTTTTGCCTGATTGAGTTTTTTTGGTGGGATGTTTTACTTGGATTTTACTATATTAGTAAATATATGGTGAAAACGTTGAAGAGGTCCAAAAAGAACAGGTTAAGTAGTATTCTACTATTTGAATTGCTTTAGGTTGAATTCTGGGAAGACTTGTGCTGGAACAATGGACCAGTTAACGCTTTGGTGTACAAAGAGTTGTCAATTTGAGCAGTTTAAGCAATAGAAATTGATTTCCTAGTTGGATCCTGGTGGAACTTCAGAAATGATCTATTTTTGCGCTCTGCATTCATTGATTGAGTTATGGCAGGTTTCCTGACAAATATGATTGGTTGGAAGCCAAAATCTTAAAGCATAAGCAAGGAAATAGTGAATTAATACTTTAAGCTTTTGAGAAAGTAAGTATGTAAGCTTAAGTTATTATAGGAAAAAGTGAGCAGCAATGGGTTACGCTTTTGAAGAAAGCCATCTGAAGGCAGAACTATTGGGAAAAGGACACTATAAGAAGGAGTCTAGCTGGAAAGTTATGGGGTCTTTTGGGTTTCTACCAACGGGTTTTTGGAAGCCTTTTGATTGCAAGCAGGAGCTTGGTTGGACTGATAAAGTGGATTACAAAGGCCACTAAAGCTACACAGAGAGATGGAGAGCAAGATAAAGGTGCAGGAGCCCAAGACCAAGTACAAGTAGTCCAAGATATTGTTGGAGGACTCCAAGTATTGGCAAACCCATATTGTTTCCCTGACCCCCTGGTCCATATACCAGAAGGTTTCTAAGGGGATCTTTCTTCTTAGAGTGAATAAAAGACCATTTTGACCCCTATACATATTTCTGAGATACATTATCTCTTACTAGAGAATAACAACTCCTTCCAGACAGTCCATGGCTATGACCCAGGACACAATTTGGGGACTGGTGGACAAGACTTCACATTGCCTCTGAGAAGATCCAAACAGGCAGCCACAACGTCTCAATTTTCCCTACCAGGCATGCTTATCTTCACCTGGGTGATATTTTTTTCTTCAAAATTGGGGACACTTTCTGTGGGCGCAAACTCATCACCTTCAGCCAGGTGGTTATTGCGGCCAACAACCCCATTGTGCTGTTTCTCTGTCAGAAGGTTGTTGACATGCTTACTAAGCTGGCCCTGAACGTATACAGCAGTAACCAATCATCAAAGAATACACAGCTGCCCCCTTATGAGTCCATGATAAACCAGCCAATCACTATGATTGCTGAGCTGGATATGATGTCATGCATCTCTAATTCCTCAAAGCCACTCAAGGTAACCACGCGCCCCTAGGACCTCAAACTTCCACAGTCCCCAGCTAACCCTCCCAGTTGACTGAAGCCCATCCCCCCATGCATAAGGCATTCTTATGGAGCACTTCTTTTATTTGAATCTGATAATAGCTGGCGGTAAGGTTGGTCTTAGAAAACACGGTGGCCCCACCCAGCACATCAAAAAAGTTATTGATTAGAGACAGATGGTATTGATTTTGTATGATAGCTTTAATTAAAGCTCTGTAGTTTGTAACTAGTTATAAGGAGCTATCCTTTTTTGCTGCAAAGAATATGGCTGCTCTAAAGGGCAATTGAGATGATTGGATGAGCCCATTTCTAAGATTTTTTTCAGGTAGGGGCAGAGAGTGTCATTACTGCTTGGAGTAAGACAGTAGATTAGTTGGGCCTTGGGTACTGCGCCTTTTAGCTGTATGTAATGTTGGATATGCTTCTCAGGCAGTAGTCCTGGTAGGGACGCTTTAAAGACCTTGGGGTGTTTCAAACCTATTTTTATCTCTTGAGAGTAATGGTGTCATATCTATTTTTAAAGGGTATGATCTCATACTGGCAAGAGTCCCACTTGATGACCTTGAGGTTTTCTTGCTCTTCCTGAGCTTTGGTTTTGCGCACAAACATTTGGTCCCTCAGGAGTTAGACCACTGTATCTGGGTAAATTTGGTGATTGATCCCTTCTTTTTTGATTTTCAATACTTATACAATCCAGTCCAGCCAAATATTGTTTTTCTTGACCAGTCCAGGTCAAGAACCATGTTAGATCTATGAAAGTTAATGTTGGGACCTTGGATGGTAGAATAAAGGGTTTCCAGGGTGATTAAAAAAGGGGAAGTCTCCTGGGTAACAGTAATGTGATGTTCATCAGCTAAAACTAAATTCTTTATCTTCAAAAGATTAGTAGCTAACTTGAAATTTCAAAAATTTGCTGTTGACTAGGATACAATCTGCGCCCAATCTAAGAGCGCTGAACCAGTGTAACTTCAAAAGCAGAAATAATAGGACATCAATTTATTTTGATGTCTGGCAATTTTGTAGAGCACCTGGCCGTTTGAAAGTACCCAGATGATTGGGATTTGGTTGACATCTTCAGGTTGGTGCATATTATTGGGCAAGGTTAACAGTTGTCAGGGAGATCTTGTCAGGGATTCTTTCCCTGACTCCATTAATTTTATTAATATGGGAAACAAACCAAACACACAGAAACACAACCATCAATTATGTGACACCAGTTTGTTACCTGTCTGTGAGTTAACCAGGATTTGAACCTGGAACCTGCATCAAACATCTATTGTTAGTATATATTCAGCTATTCAACTTACTTCACCTATTTATATCAGTTCAATTGATTCGATTTTTGTTTTTGCACTTCAATTTGAATTTGAAAAGGTTATTAATTTAAGTGAAAACGGCACTTACCGCTCAATGTTTGATTGGCTGCTGAGTAGCACCTTGCCGCTCACTGATCAACTATTAGACCATGAAACTGAGGCTCAACACTTCACTTCTCTTGACATTCAAGAAAAGACCTGCTTAAATTACCATGATCTTGTGGCTTGTTTTGGTTCCCTCTTATTTAACTATAAGGTTATATTCCATCTCCAGTCCTCCATCAATGCACATATTGCCCAGGTATTATTTTTTACCATGATAAGTATGAAAATCTTTGGCAAATACATCTGATCCCCTCTCAAATATCCACTTAAAATTCCCAGCCTCCATTTTGGAGACTATTTAAGTGTGCAAACTTTATTCAACTTACTTGTTCCAACAATAAAGACTTTACTCTAATCTTCCAATCCATTACCTTCTGATATCTTATTTTTGAAGCCATGAGAGGAATTCTATTCCTGTTCTGTTTTCTAGCTTCCTTCTTGTCTGTGGTGTTAACCTTGGAAAACCCAACGCCCACTAATGGCTGGTATAACTCCTCTCCAGATGACGCACATCAAAAGGAATCCCTAGCACATGGATGGTTCAAGTACCCCTCTGGTCACTGGGGACGTAAATTCCAGTATGGTTGCTTGTCTACTCCTCCTCTTTGCTGAACCTTCTCTGGTTAGACCTTACACCTCCTTCTACCTTTTAACATATGTGGTAGGATACTATATGCTTGGTTGTTTCAGCTCTATGTTCAGAAGATTTGCCTACTTGGGTCACCTTGGACATCTTGCCATGATCACAGTTCCCATTGGCTTGTTAATAGAAGGGCTTAACTTAGGGGCCTAGGCCCACCAATTAGTGAACTTTTTCCCTGTCAAGTGGGTCCCTGACAGATCTTGGCTTGCTTATTGCTCTCCCTGTGCTTTTTCCTCATCCTGTTCACCTTGGGTGGCCATAATTCTGAAGTGTGTACAATTGGACTGCCCATTGTTCTTGTTGTGATGATTTTTGGGTGTTTGGGGCTTATTGTTGCTGTTTTTGTTAGGCAGAGGGCAACTGGAACAACCTGGGGATGAGAGTATTTAGTTCTTTCTCTCTTCCCATTCTGTATTGTGTGGAGCGCATTAGAGGGTTGCTCCACTTTTTCTGCTTCACAATACAGACTTTAGAGGTTGGTTACTTGATCCAGGTTGACGTGTCTCATTAAATGAGGTTTGAGGGTGTCATAGCAATAAGGTGTATAGCTGGGTTATTAAAAGCCATCTCTGAGGGCGCCTGCAGGTGCAGCTCTTCAAAGGCCCTTTTTAACTCTTTTATTGTACCAGTTTGTGTCAAGCTCTTAATCTGGCAAATATTTATGAGGGCAGTATACTTCATTACAAATCTGGCCAGGAAGTCTTGTTTGAAGGTCTCCTAATCTTTTTCTGTATGGTCCTTGTGCCACTTGTTGCACCAAGTACCTGTGTTGCAGGTCAGGCAAATAGAGATATATGCAGTCCAGAAATGAGCTGGACACTCCATATGTGTCAGCTTGTTAAGGGCAGATTTGATCCACACTGTGATGTTGTCATTGTTGGCTCCTGTAAACAATTCCAAGGCAGAGCTGTGAAGTCTCTGGGCCACATGCACAGACATGATCTCTCATCATTGGTTCAAGGTGTGGACAAGGGTTTTTAGAAGAAACCTTGTTCTGACAGGGCATTGAAAGCAAGAACTGGTATTAACATGTTCTGGTAAAGGACATGTCCTTCTGATATATTGGTTCCTGGCACATAGGGCGTCCAATCCAAGGGGAGCCCAGACATGATTATTTTTTATATTTGTTGACTATGTCAAATACATGCAACAGGAGGAATTTGAAAAGAAAAGTAGAATTGAGAACCTAAAAGCGCTACTAATGTTGTAACTATGCTATATTAGCAGAGTTACTGAAATGGGATTTGATGAGATAGATAACTTATTTGTTTGAGAAAATGGGATTTTATAGGATTTATAGTGACATCAGAGGTTAGTGGGATGGCTCTGTCACGGTAAAATCCATAATGCTGGGGGTTATTTGGCCAAGTAGAAAGGCTCAGAAAGCCAGGAAACCTTTAACAAAATTGACTAATTTGACAGACTTGAATCAAACAGTTGATCAAAAATGGGTTACAGCTGCTCCAGTTCACCAGTTGAGTCTGAATTCCCCTTGTAAGCTGACAGTTGATAAATTGACATAATTTGAGGGTCACCCAATATGAGCTGATTTATCAGCATGGTCATCAGAAGTTGGTCACTCAAGGGTGCTTGGCAAACTGGACCAGTTACTCACTTGAAAATGTGGAAGGAATAGGAGCCCAGGATCCAGGCGGTATTGCTTAGTCAAATTTTGAGATATATTGAATAACTTTCACAGTTTCCACTCTAAGAGTTGAGTCCTCCTAAATTTACTTAATAAAAATCATTTATCCAAGCTCTAATTTTAATTTCAAATGCATCCTGTAGTTGGCCTTTTGCGCTACATCCCCTATAATTTAATCCTTAGCCAGATTATTACGGGAAGATGGGGGCCTGCCGTCGATACTTTGTTGTTGTTGCTGCCAAATGTTAGTTCAATGCTTGTCAATCTCTGAGCTGTTCCTCCTACTGTTAAAGCTGAAACCCTTGTGCTATCTCAACGTCCTGAATTCTACGCTGAAGACACCTTGATTCTCTCCCAGGCTATTTATTTTGGGCTCTTTTGGTTAGGGTTAATCATTCTGCTTAACCCTAGTGTATTATTTGGAAATTTCACAAAACGGTATCTGAAGTTGCGTTGTTGGTTAATCATTACCTCTATGTGGACTTGGTGGGTGATTCCCCACCACATGGAGACAGCTTCTTATTATCCTGTGATTTCTGTCACAAGATATGGAGGCACCCCCAACACCCAAACCTGACCACCTACCCCCATCCCAGATCTGTCTCCTCTCATAGCCAGTTGATATGCAGGCATAGCCTACATTACCTTGGCCGGGTTAGTTGACACCATGGTGCCCTCCACCGGACCTTGGGCCTTGGTAGGCTGATCATCATCTTATCTCATCAAGTCAGCACCTGTAATACCCAAGTATTGAGGGTAAAACTTTAGTAACATAAGATGGCAGGTTAGGCGGCTCAAAGCCGTTCAAGGCGTAGACAATTGGATAGAAGTTAACTGCCTGACAGAAGGCTTTGGCAAGGATGTTGCATTGTCTAAGGCTGACGGCAAGGTACAGTAGCGTAGCTGCGGGGATCACATAAGTAGCCAAGATGAGAGTTGGGCGAGATGACGCCAGAGGTGTCCACAGGTTCAAACCCATTGATTTGAGATGAGTTGGCTCATTGTATGATATCCCTTTTGGTCCCTGTGGTTCAGGATCAAACTGAGCATTGGTTGGCTGGTGGCCCCCTATCCCAAGATAAGCTGTCAAGACAGCTGTGAAGATGATGTAGTTCATCTTCTGACTTGGGGAAGGGTAATGGGTTTAGTAAGGTTATTTGCTTAGCCTGGGTAAAGGATTGATTAATGTGATAATATTGAGGAGGATATTCACTCAATGATAACACAAACTATCATTGAGGGGTTTGTCTTTGTTTATACTAGTGGACCTGCAAGGCATGATTATTGGAAGGCATAGCATTGGGGAACCAAGAGTCTGAGTTTCATCTGTTATTCCCTTTTCTGGGTTGGCTTGGGTGGCTGGCAATTGAGAAGGTTTGGCTGGATCCAAGTTTGCATTGGCATAGTGCAAGTTTGGTCTTCTTCATGCATCCAAATTCATTTACTAAATTTGGTGCATGATTTCCATTGTTGGATAGCCTGTCAGTCCATTCCCCATTTGGTAGGCTCCCAAATTAGGCAGCAGTTCCTCCCAAGTTTGGCTTTGGGGAAATTGCCTTTCCTGATTTCCCAATCTGGCTATTTCCCAAAGGAGTTGATGAGGACTAGCCTGCTGGCATGGGAGGGCAAAGGCTGGCAGGTGACAGGCTGGCCCATGGGTGCCTGGTTTGAGGATGGCTTGCAGGTGGGGCTGGCAAGAGTGGTGGGCGCCTGTGCAGTGGCAGCGGGTGCCTGCAAGTTGACAGTGGGCGACGGCTTGGTTGTGACAGGATTCTGCGTGGAGGCGGCGGGTGCCTTCACGCTGGCAGCAGGTGACAGTTTATTGATTGCACAACTGTAAGTGTCAGGAATATTCCTGACATAACCCCTCTTATGTTGAGCTCTTCCCTCCTCCCAACAGAGCAAGTTGGTAGCTGAGGCAAGCAGAACCCCTACTGGGATACAGTATCCTGACACTGTGCTTTATATGCAAAATTTCTTAGTTGCAATGTCTTGCATGAAGGGCTCAGCTTAACTTGTCTTGACTTTGGGTCTTTGGAAAGGCAAGTCAAATCATGGGGTTTGTCTCTGATCTAGAACCTTGCTGGGAGGCTTATCCTGTAGTTTCAACAGCATACCTTGTGAAAAGCTATCTGGCCATCAAAAGGATGGCAAATGTAGCATTTATTGAATTGGTGATAGAAGTATTATGTGCACAGCTTTCGGGATCTGTTAAAATTTGGTCTCTCTCCTTATGTGAAGGTATGATATTCCACCATGTTTATGGAGCAGCTGAGCCATAACATCAGACCTGCCACTGGGGGACATAATGAGCACTGCTGTATGTTGTGAGATAGGTTGGCAGCTAAGTTGTCTAATTTGATTGCAACAGTAGTCAGACCCATTGCTCTATTTAGTCCTTTTGTTTAATTGACCTTGGTTTGTCTCACCAAATTTGATATATTTCCTGGAAAGTACTATAAAATAGAGCAGTCATTAGACCAGTGTTGGATCAAATAAATGATTTCTTTCTTCTTCCATGCTCACAATCTAGACTATTTTCATTGCACTTATTGCAGATTTTTCACATAGCAACCTTGCTAATAGTCACTTCCATTTGGGTACAGTAGTCTTCAAAGCTATGGCACTAAGCAAAAATAACTCATCTGTAAGTGAAATCAACTCAGATGTAGATGGAACCAACACATCTCAGAACAGAATAGGAATGGACTGAATCTATTGTAAGTTGATATAGATTTGTTGGTCATTAATTTTGTTACATCTGATTTCATTTTGTTTAAATCTCAGCTGATTTCACTTACAGATGAGTTGTTTTTTCTTGAATCTCAGTTTTTGCTTAGTGCCATAGCTTTGAAAACTACTGTAATGAGTGGGATGATTTTTCTTGTTACTTTGCCAGCTAGTCATCTTCACAATTCAACTCAAAAAAAGCAGATAAATCTTTGAGTTGAAGAAATTATTAAAAGAAAATACATGGCTCTAAAAGATAGATCACTACTCAATGATATGTTTTAAAGTAACAATCGGTATTCAGAGAGCTACATGCGAGAAAATTTTGCTCCTTATGAAGTATGCAAGTTTGACTCAAGCCTCACTTTTCTATTATAAGAATCATCATTATGTGAATAGTGCTTCACACCATGCAGCATAAAATTTAAATGAACAGTGTTGGTGAACAACATGTATTACAGATACAGCACAAACAAGAAAAGGGCCAAGCCACAGCAGAACCTGCCTCTGCAGATCAGTTAATCAAAGCACCAAAAGTGTAGTGAGTGAGCTAATGATGGTTTATTGTAGGAAAAGGAGGATATTTTAGGTCCGTGACAAAACTTTGATTCAAGCTGTTTGGAATAAGTCGTAGAAATTCGTATCAAAATCAGAATTCGCTCAGCAGCAACATGGTTCATTGAATTTACTTAGCTGACGTCATCTAGGCGCTGACATGTCAAAAGTATATATTGGATTTGAATCAATTTGAAGACAGGTGGATTAGAAGTAGATATACTTCGGCTAAAATCCGGCTCAGGCCGCTACAGCTGGAGCGGTTTATTTAATATTTGATTAGTTTAAACATTCTTTTATAAATCTGTGGTCCGGAGCCAGAAACTGCCCAGAGCTTGGCCGAAGCAGCCCTAGTAAGCTGGATAGTTTTTTTCTCCAAGCTCATTCAAAGATTTGATGGGGCTTATAGAACTGTACAGCTAGAATACATATGCTCCGCAGCTAGAGTTTCACAATAGCCCCAATCAACCATGTATCAAGATTGTGTAATGAAGCCACCTCGCTATCCAGTATAAATTCTAAGCCTGGTTCACCCAAGAGAATTTGCTTTTCATAACTCGTTTATCCTGTAAATGTAAGTATTCAAGCGGAGCGTCATTTAGCTTCTCTTCAGTACCATGTTTTGCTTCTTTATATTTCGACTGGTATTTTCCTTTTCGTATCTATTCACTCAATTGAGTTTTTTTGTTATAGCGACTTTATAGAGTTGATCACTTATTAAAAATTATTTCATTTTTACCCTTAAAATTAAGCATCATCTCTGAATTAAACGCTGAATAATTGCGACTAAATATCCATTTTTTGTTAATATTCTGCCCAGCCTAAAATTTGCTTCAGTTAGTTTTAAAGCATGTCACTCCGTCGCTCTTCTCATGTCTAAAATGCGCAAGCCTCTAAAGCATTGCTCGAAAAGAAGCTCCAAGAGGAAAACTCATCCAAAGCACTGAGCTCTGAAAAGAGAATTGCTGCCGAGCTAGCTGACCACGGTAACACTCGGGTCAAGGGAACCTCTAAAGCTGCCAAGAAGCCCCGTACCATTGAAACCAAAGTGACCAAACCTGGAAAAGAAGAGACTAAATCTAAAAGGTCTGAGAAAAAATCCGCTGCAGCCAAGCCTTCTGTAAAAGAAGGAGTTACACAATTGGATGCACCTATTCAAGCTGACGACCTTACAATTCTTCTCTCCAAGGAGGAGTTGGAATCGGTCGCAGATATTACCTTGGAAGAATCCAAATCTATCACTGATGAAGAGCTTACCAAAAAACTTCAAAACATCCGTTGCGTGACCCGCTCTTCTATCAAAGTCACCAACGACCGTATCTATTCTATGCGTGTGCACCCTGATCCAACCAAGTTCTTAGTGGCGTCTGGTAGCAAAACTGGAGAGCTTTCTATTTTTGATGCCTCGGCTTACGCTCAAGAGTGGCGTGATGGCAATCAAAACGGCCCCACAGCTGAAGAAGACTACTGTGTTGACGATTCTATCATTCGATCCCAACCCCACTATGAGGCCATCACTGGAATGTACTTCAGTCCCACCGATGCAAATAAGCTGATCACGGGCTCTCACGATGGTACTATTCGCCTTACTGATGTCGAGAGCAATGACGTCGTTACCTCTTTGGCAGCTTCAGAGAACGAGCTTAAATTAACATCCCTTGATTTTACTCCTGACCAACCCCATACAGTCTTCTTCTCTACCTACGACGGCCATATGGGTTACCATGACATTCGTACATCTGGGGCTTGTCAGCCTACCGCCGTATACAAGCTTGGCTATGCGAAAATAGGAAATATAGCCTTTAACCCAGTAAAGCCTCGCATATTTTCCGCCAGCTCCCCCAATCGTACCGTCAAGTTATGGGATTTGAGAAGCTTCAAGACCTCAATCAAATATGAACCCATCCACTGCATCGAGTTGAACGGTTCCGCTTCAAGCGGGCACTGGGATTCAACGGGCATCCGTATGGTAACCACCAGCTTTGAACATGCACTTCGTGTATTTGACACATCTGCCCTCTTGGCCGGAGAAGTTGACAAAAATGTGTCTATTCCTCAGATCTCACAGACAGGCTTCCACAGCTGTCGCACTGGTCAGCATGTCACTGTGCTTCAAGGGCGGTTTCACCCTGATCTTCTAGTTGGGAACCGAATTGTTACTGTAGGAGATATGGCTTGGGGTGTCAGATTTTACTCGTCTCAAACGGGAAAACCCCTGATTGATCTGAAACAGAAGAAGTTGATCACCTGTACTCCTTCTGTATTAGCATATCACCCCCTTGCCTACCTGGGTACCTCTAACTTTGGATCTGGATTGGCGTGCGGCAATGCGACTGGACGAGTACTGATTATGATGTAGCCTTGGTTATTTAAGCTTCTTAGTTTGCTAGAATAAAACCCTAGCCCTGATACCATTAATACTTCCAAAACTTAACATTCTAAATACTAAGTTCAGGTTTCATATCAATATTTGTGGTTTCTCTGAGGTTTTAGAGGACTACTTTAAAGCAGTAATTGGTGTTGGCTCTTTATTGGGATTAAATTTTTATTTTTGCGGTGAAGCCAACTGCTCATTTTGATTTAGACTATAAGTCTTACCTATTTGATTCGCATATTGGCTCAATTAAATAGATTTTGGGTTCTAGCTAACAAGGTTTAATTATATCCCAGTATTAAGTCTAAAACCAGAAAATATGGTTCAATGATATTTTTGGGTGGCTAATAAACCTCTAAAGCCCAAAGATACACATTTTGGAGGGTCTGGGTTTATTAGAACCAATTAGATACCCACAATAACCATACTAACATATTGACTATGAGGTAGTGTTGCACCTTTTATGACCAATTCTCCTGGCTATGGACCTTTCCAGGGCCAACCTGACCTGTAACCTAAAATAGGTAACAACCAATCTCAGTGCTCATCTTGATAGTACTTGATCAAACTGATTGATACTCCAAACATGCAGAATAGCTAGGGTCAAGCAGCCACGTCAACAACAATATAGATATGTAATGACACAGGCACCAGGGATAGTAGGATACTATTGATGGTATATCAACTCTCCCTGATCTTGATAAGGAGCGCCTTTTGGGGAAGCTTCAAATATGGAATTAAGAAAGAAGAGAAGTATATTTTATTGGATAATACTTTAGACTTATATAGACTTGGCTGTGGCAGGGATTTAGTTGGATCAAACCTAGGGGTTGGTCATGTGCTAGATGGGTTCAAGCCACTGGATACTTGGACAGTCAGGTGATATTGCTTGGTTACCACTCTTGGTATGTCAAACAGTATATTGGAAGGGGACTAAATCGGGCGATGGCTGGATGTTAAGTAGGTTGGCAGTAGCCAGAATGCTTGTACATCCAGACCCTCAACAATCTCATTAAACAATACCACATTTTGATTTCTTCTTTGTAAAGTCTGCTTGCCGTCAGGGTAGTGGCAGACCATTCCAAAGGTGGATCTGATCTGAGCCTTTTCTGCTGGCAAACTCAGATCCAAAGCAACTTTTGGATCCTCTGGGCTTGGAAAATACTGCATCTCATAAAAAAGTCCCCTATAGGGTGGGCTCACATCCTCATATAGAACTGCTGCAACTGATATTACTTCCCCACCAGCTAACATATCCAAAATACCCAGGGGGCGCTAAACAAGTTGCCACATGACATGACAAATGGTATGGATCACTCTGAGCGCAATGTAAAATTACAGGCACTATATCTTAATTAGGAGTGTTGCCAATTTGACACCCTGATCCCTTTGCTCAAGTTATTCCCAGCTCAAACTTTATGTCAAACCTGCCACTGTGCCACCCCTGGTAGGCTTGTGGCTTCCCACTATGGTATATTAATTATGATATTCTCCAATAAACAATATCTTATTCCTATTCTTGTCCTTTCAAATTGGACTGTTGTCTTCCTCATTCTAAATACTGAACTATAATTGGTTCAGTTGCAACAGAATAGTGTCTGTTGCATGATGGTTGGTTATAAACTAGTCACCACTGGCAAAGTAAATCAGTGATCCATTAGGCTTTGGAGCAACACATCTGACAGTAATCTCACATGGATGATAGGTAGTACTATGGATTAACCGATTAAGACCCTGTGTACAACCAGTTAACCTATCTCTAAGATCCAGCAAAATATGGGCAAAAAAGAAAAGAAACCCCATCTGAGCTCTAGTGGATTCTAGAGGGATCATGGCTCAGCACAATATCCCAAACCTCCCATAGAGCTCTTCTCTTAACATAAAATAAAGGATTAATAATCACGTTATTATACAAGTTTATTATGTGCACTAATTAGTCACCTTAAGTCTGGGTGTGATGATCCACATGGGAACCAGGTTTGAAGGTGAGGGCTGGTATTGACCAAACAAAGATTTAATGCCCAAGACAGGTAAACATTAGTTGTTTTATTGATATATCTAGCTATGGTGAATGAGGAGCAATAGGCTAAGTCTTAAAATGGTAGCAAGGTAGCCCCTGGCTGGTGCTTTGGAATAGCAGAGGAAGCTGTGGCTACCCTGGTATAGATGTGCTGAGGTGTCATTAAAATCCTGATACTAACTAGGGTGAGAATACTGCTAGGGGTCTGCCCTGGTATGAATGTGCTAAGGTAGCACTTAAATCCTGATCCCAACTGTGGTTATAATCCAGTTGGCTTGCTTTACCAAGGGAAGGAGGTAAATATTCTCTTTTTTATGACTTTATAATAGCTTTAAGAAAGCCTCAAAGTGTTGCAACATCTTTGATTACTCCCTCTCAGGAAAGCAATTCCCCAAGTAACTATTTGAATGATTCCTCAACTAATCATTAAGTTGGTGGCACTCTTATCATCTGCTAATCTATTATGAGAACCAAAAATTTTGAGTCCTAAGAGGAGCAATACTTGGACAAGCCCCATGACCGCCATGACGTACATGGACAGTATTGTGACAGAAATAGTTGGATAGTAAGAAGCAGTCTCCATATGGTGGGTAATCACCACCCAAATCCACATAGAGTTGATGATTAACCACCAACAAAGCTTCAAATACCGTCTGTAAAATTTCCAAATGATACACTAAGGTTAAGCAGAATGATTAACCCTAACCAAAAGAGCCCAAAATAAATAGCCTGGGAGAGAATCAAGGTGTCTTCAGCGTAGAATTCAGGACGTTGAGATGGAGCCAGTGTCTCAGCTTCAGATATGGTGGGGGAAAAAATCCAGGATTAGAGGGCCTTGGATTAATATTGGGCGGCAATGACAATGAAGTGCCAATGGCGGCCCCCATCTTCCCGTAATGATTTGGCTAAGGATGAATTGTAGGGAATGTAGTGCAGCAGGCTACTGCAGGATGCCTTATAAAATAAAGTTAGACCAAGGGAATATTAATTTTATTGAGTAAAAAAAAATTTAGGAGGACTCAACTCTTAAGAGTTGAGCAGTGAAAATTTTCCCATATATATCAAAATTCAACTAGGCAATAACACCTGGATCCTGGGCTCCTATTCCTTATGCATTGTCAAGTGAGTACCTAGTCCAGTTTGCTAGAGTCCTTGTATGACCAACTTCTGATGACTGTGCTAATAAATAAGATCATATTGGGTGACTCTCATATTACGTCAATTCAATCAGCGTCAGCTTACAAGGGGGAATCAAATCCAACTGACAAACTGGAGCAACTGTAAACCATTTTTATCAACTGTTTAATTTAAATCCATCAAATTATTTAATTTCGATTAACAGCTTCCAAGCTTTCCTAGATTTCCTTGAATTCTGACTTGGAAAATAATTCCCAGGATTATGGGCTCTACTGTGACAAGTATGTGGCTTTTATGATACTATATAATACTCTAAACTCATATATAATAAATTATCATTCTCTTCTTAATTTCCTCCCTTTATCTTGTTTATTATACTTCTAAGAAGTATATAATTGACGTGTATCTCAGGTAGGTTATCCAGACCTACACAACTTAAAGGAAAAATTGTAAATTCACTGCCCCCTTTGGCTTTGGATTGCACTATCTTTCTTTGCCCACCAAGAAAAGCCCCAAAATACCAGCCAAGCCACTTAATTTGTTAAAGAATTTGGCACACACTGTGCACAAAAGATTTGTATTGGACTACTCTGTAGATCATCTGGCCTTTGTTGCTCCCCCTAGGAAGAAACACTGATTAATTTGGACTACTTATTAGCTTGGTATCACCTGCTTTGAAAACAATCAGAAGTAGCCAATCAAGTGATACCACATTGACGTCCACAAAGTTAAAGGATTCACAATTGTTTAAAGCAACTCCAGCTAATTATATGATACCCTGGAAATTAGATTGAAACCTTCCAGCTCCCCTGACTTGGTTCAGCAAAATTTCTCCTCTGGGGAATACCTAAACTAGGCCAAGTGGTCATGTGACCCACCAATCTGCAACACTCCCCTCTTTACTTCAGTGCTGGACTTTCAGTCCCCTGCTTGTTGATTATTTTACCACATTAAAGTTAGGGACTTGGTTGCTACACTATTTTAATTTTATCAAGCTTGAACTCTGCATTTAGAGTTCATCTTTTAATCTTTGAAAGTGTTGGTTATCTTCTTAAAAATTTACCTTCCCTTGGTCTTGCTTGAAACTGTATCAGTCTAATTAAAAATCCTAGGGAGGTTTTTGGAGCATAAATATTTGTTTTAAAGCTATAAACCTCAAAAAGCCAAGGTCTGAAACCAAAATTAAAGTTAATATGTCTTATAAAAACTTACTTTTATACTTTAATTCTCTTGATTTACTTGTTTTGTGCCCTGTTCTTGATCAATTTGACTTAAAGATAACCACAGCTGCTCCTAAGCCATCAAATCCTCCTGTCTTGCCCCTACTTGTGTTTTCTTCTGGCTACACTAGCCAAGCTAAATTTTATAGATTTATTGCCCAAAAAACCACCACTCTGAGCTCCAAATTTTCTGGAGCTTACAAAAAGGTTGCTCCCAGTTTTTAAATTTGTGGTGCTTTTCCTGGCCCTGTTTTTTCTGCTTCTTTGGTTGACCTCCCTAGACTTTTGGGGAAGCTCTCCTCTTCTGTGAGCCTTGTGGGCAACAACTTCCAGTCTGTTACACCTTCCAGCTACCCTCCTTGTCTCAGGGGAGGCATTGGTTAAGAGTCTAAACTGTAATGACCTAGATTTCACCCCTCCAATTCTGTCTTGCTCACTCTGTTAAGCCGAGGAGGCATCTTCTTTTTATTCTCTTCAACTGGGGAGTGACACCCACACCTCTGAAAATACCTGAGGTCCCAACTTTTGTTCCCTCACACACTCCTTGGTTGCTCACCAGGCTTGCGTTAATGAGACTCAACACTTACTTCCCTCAACTGTCCCTGATGTCTTCCCTCTGGTCCCCTCTTAGAGCAACTGTCCTAGTGATTAACTGGGCAGTGTCCTGGTGGTTTTCTCACCAGGATGGGAGCCAAACTTAGTTACCTTAGCCCCCTCACTCACAAAGATTTCTCTAAAGAAAATAACCCAGCAGATGGCACTCCCCACCAGCAGGAGACAATATGAAGAGGGTCAGGACGTCCACA